>JANJGN010001846.1:0-104073 GCA_026770705.1 Isurus oxyrinchus | reverse complement strand
CATTGAAAAACACCAACAAATTCAACAACAACCTCAACATTGAAAAACACAAACAAATTCAACAACAACCTCAACATTGAAAAACAACAACAACCTAAACATTGAAAAACAGCAACAAATTCAACAACAACCTCAACACTGAAAAACAACAACAACCTCAACATTGAAAATCACCAACAAATTCAACAACAACTTCAACATTGAAAAACACCAACAAAATTCAACAACAACCTCGAAATTGAAAAACACCAACAAATACAACAACAACCTCAACATTGAAAAACAACAAAAACCTCAACATTGAAAAACACCAACAAATTCAACAACAACCTCAACATGAAAAACAACAACAACCTCAACATTGCAAAAACACCAACAAATTCAACAACAACCTCAACATTTAAAAACACCAACAAATTCAACAACAACCTCAACATTGAAAAACAACAACAATCTCAACATTGAAAAACACAACAAATTCAACAACAACCGCAACATTGAAAAACAACAACAACCTCAACATTGAAAAACACCAACAATTCAACAACAACCTCGACATTGAAAAAAACCCTCAAATTCAAATCAACCTCATCATTGAACAACACCAACAACCTCAAAATTGAAAAAGACCAGCAAATTCAGCAACAACCTCAACATTTAATAACAACAACAACCTCAACATTGAAAAACACCAACAAATTCAACAACAACCTCAACATTGAAAAACACCAACAAATTCAACAACAACATCAACATTGAAAAACTCCAACAACTCAACAACAACCTCAACATTGAAAATAACAACAACCTCAACATTGAAAAACACCAACAAATTCAACAACAACCTCAACATTGAAAACACCAACAAATTCAACAACAACATCAACATTGAAAAACACCAACAAACTCAACAACAACCTCAACATTGAAAAATAACAACAACCTCAACATTGAAAAACACCCACAAATTCAACAACAACCTCAACATTGAAAAACAACAACAACCTCAACATTGAAAAACACCAACAAATTCAACAACAAATTCAAGATTGAAAAACACCCACAAATTCAACAACCTCAACATTGAAAAAACAACAACAACCTCATCATTGAAAAACACCAACAAATTCAACAACAACCTCAACATTGAAAAACAACAACAACCTCAACATTGAAAAACACCAACAATTCAACAACAATCTCAACATTGAAAAGCACCACAAATTCAACAACAACCTCAACATTGAAAAACAACAACAACCTCAACATTGAAAAACACCAACAAATTCAACAACAACCTCAACATTGAAAAACAACAACAAACTCAACATTGAAAAACACCAACAAATTCAACAACAACCTCAACATTGAAAAACAACAACAACCTCAACATTGAAAAACATCAACAAATTCAACAACAACCTCAACGTTGAAAAACACAACAAATTCAACAACAACCTCAACATTGAAAAACAACAACAACCTCAACATTGAAAAACACCAACAAATTCAACAACAACCTCAACATTGAAAAACACCAACAAATTCAACAACAACCTCAACATTGAAAAACACCAACAACCTAAACATGAAAAACACCACAAATTCAACAACAACCTCAACATTGAAAAACAACAACAACCTCAACATTGAAAATCACCAACAAATTCACAACAACTTCAACATTGAAAAACACCAACAAATTCAACAACAACCTCGAAATTGAAAACACCAACAAATTCAACAACAACTCAACATTGAAAAACAACAACAACCTCAACATTGCAAAACACCAACAAATTCAACACAACCTCAACATTAAAAACACCAACAAATTCAACAACAACCTCAACATTGAACATCACCAACAACCTCAAAATTGAAAAAACACCAGCAAATTCAACAACAACCTCAACATTTAATAACAACAACAACCTCAACATGGAAAAAACACCAACAAATTCAACAACAACCTCAACATTGAAAAACACCAACAAATTCAACAACAACATCAACATTGAAAAACACCAACAAACTCAACGACAACCTCAACATTGAAAAATAACAACAACCTCAACATTGAAAAACACCAACAAATTCAACAACAACCTCAACATTGAAAAACACCAACAAATTCAACAACAACATCAACATTGAAAAAACACCAACAAACTCACAACAACCTCAACTTTGAAAAATAACTACAACCTCAACATTGAAAAACACCAACAAATTCAACAACAAACTCAGGATTGAAAAACACCCACAAATTCAACAACCTCAACATTGAAAAACAACAACAACCTCATCATTGAAAAACACCAACAAATTCAACAACAACCTCAACATTGAAAAACGCCAACAAATTCAACAACAACCTCAACATTGAAAAACAACAACAACCTCAACTTTGAAAAACCCCTACAAATTCACAACAACCTCAACATTGAAAAACAACAACAACCTCAACATTGAAAAACACCAACAATTTCAACATTGAAAAAACACCAACAAATTCAACAACAACCTCAACATTGAAAAACAACAACAACCTCAACATTGAAAAACACCAACAAATTCAACAACAACCTCAACATTGAAAAACAACAACAACCTCAACATTCAAAAACACCAACAAATTCAACAATAACCTCAACAATTGAAAAACAACAACAACCTCAACATTGAAAAACACAAACAAATTCAACAACAACCTCGAAATTGAAAAACACCAACAAATTCAACAACAACCTCAACATTGAAAAACAACAACAACCTCACATTGAAAAACACCAACAAATTCAACAACAACCTCACATTGAAAAACACCAACAAATTCAACAACAACTCTCAGCATTGAAAAACAACAAGAACCTCAACATTGAAAATCACCAACAAATTCAACAACAACCTCAACACAAAAACAACACAACCTCAACATTTAAAAACACCAACAAATTCAACAACAACTTCAACATTGAAAAACACCAACAAATACAACAACACCTCAACATTGAAAAACAACGACAATCTCAACATTGAAAAGCACCAACAAATTCAACAACAACCTCAACATTGAAAAACAACAACAACCTCAACATTGAAAACACCAACAAATTCAACAACAACCTCAACATTGAAAAACAACAACAAACTCAACATTGAAAAACACCAACAAATTCAACAACAACCTCAACATTGAAAAACAACAACAACCTCAACATTGAAAAACATCAACAAATTCAACAACAACCTCAACGTTGAAAAACACCAACAAATTCAACAACAACCTCAACATTGAAAAACAACAACAACCTCAACATTGAAAAACACCAACAAATTCAACAACAACCTCAACATTGAAAAACACCAACAAATTCAACAACAACCTCAACATTGAAAAACCCAACAACCTAAACATTGAAAAACACCAACAATTCAACAACAACCTCAACATTGAAAAACAACAACAACCTCAACATTGAAAATCACCAACAAATTCAACAACAACTTCAACATGAAAAACACCAACAAATTCAACAACAACCTCGAAATTGAAAACACCAACAAATTCAACAACAACCTCAACATTGAAAAACAACAACAACCTCAACATTGCAAAACACCAACAAATTCAACAACAACCTCAACATTTAAAAACACCAACAAATTCAACAACAACCTCAACATTGAACAACACCAACAACCTCAAAATTGAAAAAACACCAGCAAATTCAACAACAACCTCACATTTAATAACAACAACAACCTCAACATGGAAAAACACCAACAAATTCAACAACAACCTCAACATTGAAAAACACCAACAAATTCAACAACAACATCAACATTGAAAAACACCAACAAACTCAACGACAACCTCAACATTGAAAAATAACAACAACCTCAACATTGAAAAACACCAACAAATTCAACAACAACCTCAACATTGAAAAACACCAACAAATTCAACAACAACATCAACATTGAAAAACACCAACAAACTCAACAACAACCACAACTTTGAAAAATAACTACAACCTCAACATTGAAAAACACCAACAAATTCAACAACAACCTCAACATTGAAAAACAACAACAATCTCAACATTGAAAAACACCAACAAATTCAACAACAACCTGAACATTGAACAACACCAACAACCTCAAAATTGAAAAAACACCAGCAAATTCAACAACAACCTCAACATTTAATAACAACAACAAACTCAACAATGATAAACACCAAAAAATTCAACAACAACCTCAACATTGAAAAACACCAACAAACTCAACAACAACCTCAACATTGAAAAATAACAACAACCTCAACATTGAAAAAAACCAACAAATTCAACAACAACCTCAACATTGAAAAACACCAACAAATTCAACAACAACATCAACATTGAAAAACACCAACATACTCAAAAACAACCTCAACATTGAAAAACAGCAACAAATTCAACAACAACCTCAACATTGAAAAACAACAACAAACTCAACATTGAAAAACACCAACAAATTCAACAACAACCTCAACATTGAAAAACAACAACAACCTCAACATTGAAAAACACCAACAAATTCAACAACAACCTCAACGTTGAAAAACACCAACAAATTCAACAACAACCTCAACATTGAAAAACAACAACAACCTCAACATTGAAAAACACCAACAAATTCAACAACAACCTCAACATTGAAAAACACCAACAAATTCAACAACAACCTCAACATTGAAATACACCAACAAACTCAACAACAACCTCAACATTGAAAAATAACAACAACCTCAACATTGAAAAACACCAACAAATTCAACAACAACCTCAACATTGAAAAACACAAACAAATTCAACAACAACCTCAACATTGAAAAACAACAACAACCTAAACATTGAAAAACACCAACAAATTCAACAACAACCTCAACACTGAAAAACAACAACAACCTCAACATTGAAAATCAGCAACAAATTCAACAACAACTTCAACATTGAAAAACACCAACAAATTCAACAACAACCTCGAAATTTAAAAACACCAACAAATACAACAACAACCTCAACATTGAAAAACAACAAAAACCTCAACATTGAAAAACACCAACAAATTGAACAACAACCTCAACATTGAAAAACAACAACAACCTCAACATTGCAAAACACCAACAAATTCAACAACAACCTCAACATTTAAAAACACCAACAAATTCAACAACAACCTAACATTGAAAAACAACAACAATCTCAACATTGAAAAACACCAACAAATTCAACAACAACCTCAACATTGAAAAACAACAAAAACCTCAACATTGAAAAACACCAACAAATTCAAAATCAACCTCGACATTGAACAACACCAACAACCTCAAAATTGAAAAAACACCAGCAAATTCAGCAACAACCTCAACATTTAATAACAACAACAACCTCAACATTGAAAAACACCAACAAATTCAACAACAACCTCAACATTGAAAAACACCAACAAATTCAACAACAACATCAACATTGAAAAACTCCAACACACTCAACAACAACCTCAACATTGAAAAATAACAACAACTTAAACATTGAAAAACACCAACAAATTCAACAACAACCTCAACATTGAAAAACACCAACAAATTCAACAACAACATCAACATTGAAAAACACCAACAAACTCAACAACAACCTCAACATTGAAAAATAACAACAACCTCAACATTGAAAAACACCAACAAATTCAACAACAACCTCAACAGTGAAAAACACCAACAAATTCAACAACAAACTCAAGATTGAAAAACACCCACAAATTCAACAACCTCAACATTGAAAAACAACAACAACCTCATCATTGAAAAACACCAACAAATTCAACAACAACCTCAACATTGAAAAACAACAACAACCTCAACATTGAAAAACACCAACAAATTCAACAACAATCTCAACATTGAAAAGCACCAACAAATTCAACAACAACCTCAACATTGAAAAACAACAACAACCTCAACATTGAAAAACACCAACAAATTCAACAACAACCTCAACATTGAAAAACAACAACAAACTCAACATTGAAAAACACCAACAAATTCAACAACAACCTCGACATTGAAAAACACCCTCAAATTCAAAATCAACCTCAACATTGAACAACACCAACAACCTCAAAATTGAAAAAAGACCAGCAAATTCAGCAACAACCTCAACATTTAATAACAACAACAACCTCAACATTGAAAAACACCAACAAATGCAACAACAACCTCAACATTGAAAAACACCAACGAATTCAACAACAACATCAACATTGAAAAACACCAACAAACTCAACAACAACCTCAACATTGAAAAATAACAACAACCTCAACATTGAAAAAAACCAACAAATTCAACAACAACCTCAACATTGAAAAACACCAACAAATTCAACAACAACATCAACATTGAAAAACACCAACATACTCAAAAACAACCTCAACATTGAAAAACAGCAACAAATTCAACAACAACCTCAACATTGAAAAACAACAACAAACTCAACATTGAAAAACACCAACAAATTCAACAACAACCTCAACATTGAAAAACAACAACAACCTCAACATTGAAAAACACCAACAAATTCAACAACAACCTCAACGTTGAAAAACACCAACAAATTCAACAACAACCTCAACATTGAAAAACAACAACAACCTCAACATTGAAAAACACCAACAAATTCAACAACAACCTCAACATTGAAAAACACCAACAAATTCAACAACAACCTCAACATTGAAATACACCAACAAACTCAACAACAACCTCAACATTGAAAAATAACAACAACCTCAACATTGAAAAACACCAACAAATTCAACAACAACCTCAACATTGAAAAACACAAACAAATTCAACAACAACCTCAACATTGAAAAACAACAACAACCTAAACATTGAAAAACAGCAACAAATTCAACAACAACCTCAACACTGAAAAACAACAACAACCTCAACATTGAAAATCACCAACAAATTCAACAACAACTTCAACATTGAAAAACACCAACAAATTCAACAACAACCTCGAAATTGAAAAACACCAACAAATACAACAACAACCTCAACATTGAAAAACAACAAAAACCTCAACATTGAAAAACACCAACAAATTCAACAACAACCTCAACATTGAAAAACAACAACAACCTCAACATTGCAAAACACCAACAAATTCAACAACAACCTCAACATTTAAAAACACCAACAAATTCAACAACAACCTCAACATTGAAAAACAACAACAATCTCAACATTGAAAAACACCAACAAATTCAACAACAACCGCAACATTGAAAAACAACAACAACCTCAACATTGAAAAACACCAACAAATTCAACAACAACCTCGACATTGAAAAAAAACCCTCAAATTCAAAATCAACCTCAACATTGAACAACACCAACAACCTCAAAATTGAAAAAAGACCAGCAAATTCAGCAACAACCTCAACATTTAATAACAACAACAACCTCAACATTTGAAAAACACCAACAAATTCAACAACAACCTCAACATTGAAAAACACCAACAAATTCAACAACAACATCAACATTGAAAAACTCCAACAAACTCAACAACAACCTCAACATTGAAAAATAACAACAACCTCAACATTGAAAAACACCAACAAATTCAACAACAACCTCAACATTGAAAAACACCAACAAATTCAACAACAACATCAACATTGAAAAACACCAACAAACTCAACAACAACCTCAACATTGAAAATAACAACAACCTCAACATTGAAAAACACCCACAAATTCAACAACAACCTCAACATTGAAAAACAACAACAACCTCAACATTGAAAAACACCAACAAATTCAACAACAAATTCAAGATTGAAAAACACCCACAAATTCAACAACCTCAACATTGAAAAACAACAGACAACCTCATCATTGAAAAACACCAACAAATTCAACAACAACCTCAACATTGAAAAACAACAACAACCTCAACATTGAAAAACACCAACAAATTCAACAACAATCTCACATTGAAAAGCACCAACAAATTCAACAACAACCTCAACATTGAAAAACAACAACAACCTCAACATTGAAAAACACCAACAAATTCAACAACAACCTCAACATTGAAAAACAACAACAAACTCAACATTGAAAAACACCAACAAATTCAACAACAACCTCAACATTGAAAAACAACAACAACCTCAACATGAAAAACATCAACAAATTCAACAACAACCTCAACGTTGAAAAACACCAACAAATTCAACAACAACCTCAACATTGAAAAACAACAACAACCTCAACATTGAAAAACACCAACAATTCAACAACAACCTCAACATTGAAAAACACCAACAATTCAACAACAACCTCAACATTGAAAAACACCAACAACCTAAACATTGAAAAACACCAACAAATTCAACAACAACCTCAACATTGAAAAACAACAACAACCTAACATTGAAAATCACCAACAAATTCAACAACAACTTCAACATTGAAAAACACCAACAAATTCAACAACAACCTCGAAATTGAAAAACACCAACAAAATCAACAACAACCTCAACATTGAAAAACAACAACAACCTCAACATTGCAAAACACCAACAAATTCAACAACAACCTCAACATTTAAAAACACCAACAAATTCAACAACAACCTCAACATTGAACATCACCAACAACCTCAAATTTGAAAAAACACCAGCAAATTCAACAACAACCTCAACATTTAATAACAACAACAACCTCAACATGGAAAAACACCAACAAATTCAACAACAACCTCAACATTGAAAAACACCAACAAATTCAACAACAACATCAACATTGAAAAACACCAACAAACTCAACGACAACCTCAACATTGAAAAATAACAACAACCTCAACATTGAAAAACACCAACAAATTCAACAACAACCTCAACATTGAAAAACACCAACAAATTCAACAACAACATCAACATTGAAAAACACCAACAAACTCAACAACAACCTCAACTTTGAAAAATAACTACAACCTCAACATTGAAAAACACCAACAAATTCAACAACAAACTCAGGATTGAAAAACACCCACAAATTCAACAACCTCAACATTGAAAAACAACAACAACCTCATCATTGAAAAACACCAACAAATTCAACAACAACCTCAACATTGAAAAACGCCAACAAATTCAACAACAACCTCAACATTGAAAAACAACAACAACCTCAACTTTGAAAAACCCCTACAAATTCAACAACAACCTCAACATTGAAAAACAACAACAACCTCAACATTGAAAAACACCAACAATTTCAACATTGAAAAACACCAACAAATTCAACAACAACCTCAACATTGAAAAACAACAACAACCTCAACATTGAAAAACACCAACAAATTCAACAACAACCTCAACATTGAAAAACAACAACAACCTCAACATTCAAAAACACCAACAAATTCAACAATAACCTCAACATTGAAAAACAACAACAACCTCAACATTGAAAAACACAAACAAATTCAACAACAACCTCGAAATTGAAAAACACCAACAAATTCAACAACAACCTCAACATTGAAAAACAACAACAACCTCAACATTGAAAAACACCAACAAATTCAACAACAACCTCAACATTGAAAAACACCAACAAATTCAACAACAACCTCAGCATTGAAAAACAACAAGAACCTCAACATTGAAAATCACCAACAAATTCAACAACAACCTCAACACAAAAACAACAACAACCTCAACATTTAAAAACACCAACAAATTCAACAACAACTTCAACATTGAAAAACACCAACAAATACAAAGACAACCTCAACATTGAAAAACAACGACAATCTCAACATTGAAAAGCACCAACAAATTCAACAACAACCTCAACATTGAAAAACAACAACAACCTCAACATTGAAAAACACCAACAAATTCAACAACAACCTCAACATTGAAAAACAACAACAAACTCAACATTGAAAAACACCAACAAATTCAACAACAACCTCAACATTGAAAAACAACAACAACCTCAACATTGAAAAACATCAACAAATTCAACAACAACCTCAACGTTGAAAAACACCAACAAATTCAACAACAACCTCAACATTGAAAAACAACAACAACCTCAACATTGAAAAACACCAACAAATTCAACAACAACCTCAACATTGAAAAACACCAACAAATTCAACAACAACCTCAACATTGAAAAACACCAACAACCTAAACATTGAAAAACACCAACAAATTCAACAACAACCTCAACATTGAAAAACAACAACAACCTCAACATTGAAAATCACCAACAAATTCAACAACAACTTCAACATTGAAAAACACCAACAAATTCAACAACAACCTCGAAATTGAAAAACACCAACAAATTCAACAACAACCTCAACATTGAAAAACAACAACAACCTCAACATTGCAAAACACCAACAAATTCAACAACAACCTCAACATTTAAAAACACCAACAAATTCAACAACAACCTCAACATTGAACAACACCAACAACCTCAAAATTGAAAAAACACCAGCAAATTCAACAACAACCTCAACATTTAATAACAACAACAACCTCAACATGGAAAAACACCAACAAATTCAACAACAACCTCAACATTGAAAAACACCAACAAATTCAACAACAACATCAACATTGAAAAACACCAACAAACTCAACGACAACCTCAACATTGAAAAATAACAACAACCTCAACATTGAAAAACACCAACAAATTCAACAACAACCTCAACATTGAAAAACACCAACAAATTCAACAACAACATCAACATTGAAAAACACCAACAAACTCAACAACAACCTCAACTTTGAAAAATAACTACAACCTCAACATTGAAAAACACCAACAAATTCAACAACAAACTCAGGATTGAAAAACACCCACAAATTCAACAACCTCAACATTGAAAAACAACAACAACCTCATCATTGAAAAACACCAACAAATTCAACAACAACCTCAACATTGAAAAACGCCAACAAATTCAACAACAACCTCAACATTGAAAAACAACAACAACCTCAACTTTGAAAAACCCCTACAAATTCAACAACAACCTCAACATTGAAAAACAACAACAACCTCAACATTGAAAAACACCAACAATTTCAACATTGAAAAACACCAACAAATTCAACAACAACCTCAACATTGAAAAACAACAACAACCTCAACATTGAAAAACACCAACAAATTCAACAACAACCTCAACATTGAAAAACAACAACAACCTCAACATTCAAAAACACCAACAAATTCAACAATAACCTCAACATTGAAAAACAACAACAACCTCAACATTGAAAAACACAAACAAATTCAACAACAACCTCGAAATTGAAAAACACCAACAAATTCAACAACAACCTCAACATTGAAAAACAACAACAACCTCAACATTGAAAAACACCAACAAATTCAACAACAACCTCAACATTGAAAAACAACAACAACCTCAACATTGAAAAACACCAACAAATTCAACAACAACCTCAACATTGAAAAACACCAACAAATTCAACAACAACCTCAGCATTGAAAAACAACAACAACCTCAACATTGAAAAACACCAACAAATTCAACAACAACCTCAACTTTGAAAAACAACAACAACCTCAACATTGAAAAACACCAACAAATTCAACAACAACTTCAACATTGAAAAACCCCAACAAATTCAACAACAACCTCGAAATTGAAAAAACACCAACAAATTCAACAACAACCTCAACATTGAAAAACAACAACAACCTCAACATTGAAAAACACCAACAAATTCAACAACAACCTCAAAATTGAAAAACAACAACAACCTCAACATTGAAAAACACCAACAAATTCAACAACAACCTCAACATTGAAAAACAACAACAAACTAAACATTGAAAAACACCAACAAATTCAACAACAACCTCAACATTCAAAAACAACAACAACCTCAACATTGAAAAACACCAGCAAATTCAACAACAACCTCAACATTGAAAAACACCAACAAATTCAACAACAACCTCAACATTGAAAAACACTAACAAATTCAGCAACAACCTCGAAATTGAAAAACACCAACAAATTCAACAACAAACTCAACATTGAAAAACACCAACAAATTCAACAACAACCTCAACATTGAAAAACACCAACAAATTCAACAACAACATCAACATTGAAAAACACCAACAAACTCAACAACAACCTCAACATTGAAAAATAACAACAACCTCAACATTGAAAAACACCAACAAATTCAACAACAACCTCAACAGTGAAAAACACCAACAAATTCAACAACAAACTCAAGATTGAAAAACACCCACAAATTCAACAACCTCAACATTGAAAAACAACAACAACCTCATCATTGAAAAACACCAACAAATTCAACAACAACCTCAACATTGAAAAACAACAACAACCTCAACATTGAAAAACACCAACAAATTCAACAACAATCTCAACATTGAAAAGCACCAACAAATTCAACACAAACCTCAACATTGAAAAACAACAACAACCTCAACATTGAAAAACACCAACAAATTCAACAACAACCTCAACATTGAAAAACAACAACAAACTCAAAATTGAAAAACACCAACAAATTCAACAACAACCTCGACATTGAAAAACACCCTCAAATTCAAAATCAACCTCAACATTGAACAACACCAACAACCTCAAAATTGAAAAAACACCAGCAAATTCAGCAACAACCTCAACATTTAATAACAACAACAACCTCAACATTGAAAAACACCAACAAATGCAACAACAACCTCAACATTGAAAAACACCAACAAATTCAACAACAACATCAACATTGAAAAACACCAACAAACTCAACAACAACCTCAACATTGAAAAATAACAACAACCTCAACATTGAAAAAAACCAACAAATTCAACAACAACCTCAACATTGAAAAACACCAACAAATTCAACAACAACATCAACATTGAAAAACACCAACATACTCAAAAACAACCTCAACATTGAAAAACAGCAACAAATTCAACAACAACCTCAACATTGAAAAACAACAACAAACTCAACATTGAAAAACACCAACAAATTCAACAACAACCTCAACATTGAAAAACAACAACAACCTCAACATTGAAAAACACCAACAAATTCAACAACAACCTCAACGTTGAAAAACACCAACAAATTCAACAACAACCTCAACATTGAAAAACAACAACAACCTCAACATTGAAAAACACCAACAAATTCAACAACAACCTCAACATTGAAAAACACCAACAAATTCAACAACAACCTCAACATTGAAATACACCAACAAACTCAACAACAACCTCAACATTGAAAAATAACAACAACCTCAACATTGAAAAACACCAACAAATTCAACAACAACCTCAACATTGAAAAACACAAACAAATTCAACAACAACCTCAACATTGAAAAACAACAACAACCTAAACATTGAAAAACACCAACAAATTCAACAACAACCTCAACACTGAAAAACAACAACAACCTCAACATTGAAAATCACCAACAAATTCAACAACAACTTCAACATTGAAAAACACCAACAAATTCAACAAAAACCTCAACATTGAAAAACACCAACAAATTCAACAACAACCTCAACATTGAAAAACAACAACAACCTCAACATTGCAAAACACCAACAAATTCAACAACAACCTCAACATTTAAAAACACCAACAAATTCAACAACAACCTCAACATTGAAAAACAACAACAATCTCAACATTGAAAAACACCAACAAATTCAACAACAACCGCAACATTGAAAAACAACAACAACCTCAACATTGAAAAACACCAACAAATTCAACAACAACCTCGACATTGAAAAACACCCTCAAATTCAAAATCAACCTCAACATTGAACAACACCAACAACCTCAAAATTGAAAAAAGACCAGCAAATTCAGCAACAACCTCAACATTTAATAACAACAACAACCTCAACATTGAAAAACACCAACAAATTCAACAACAACCTCAACATTGAAAAACACCAACAAATTCAACAACAACATCAACATTGAAAAACTCCAACAAACTCAACAACAACCTCAACATTGAAAAATAACAACAACCTCAACATTGAAAAACACCAACAAATTCAACAACAACCTCAACATTGAAAAACACCAACAAATTCAACAACAACATCAACATTGAAAAACACCAACAAACTCAACAACAACCTCAACATTGAAAAATAACAACAACCTCAACATTGAAAAACACCAACAAATTCAACAACAACCTCAACATTGAAAAACAACAACAACCTCAACATTGAAAAACACCAACAAATTCAACAACAAATTCAAGATTGAAAAACACCCACAAATTCAACAACCTCAACATTGAAAAACAACAACAACCTCATCATTGAAAACACCAACAAATTCAACAACAACCTCAACATTGAAAAACAACAACAACCTCAACATTGAAAAACACCAACAAATTCAACAACAATCTCAACATTGAAAAGCACCAACAAATTCAACAACAACCTCAACATTGAAAAACAACAACAACCTCAACATTGAAAAACACCAACAAATTCAACAACAACCTCAACATTGAAAAACAACAACAAACTCAACATTGAAAAACACCAACAAATTCAACAACAACCTCAACATTGAAAAACAACAACAACCTCAACATTGAAAAACATCAACAAATTCAACAACAACCTCAACGTTGAAAAACACCAACAAATTCAACAACAACCTCAACATTGAAAAACAACAACAACCTCAACATTGAAAAACACCAACAAATTCAACAACAACCTCAACATTGAAAAACACCAACAAATTCAACAACAACCTCAACATTGAAAAACACCAACAACCTAAACATTGAAAAACACCAACAAATTCAACAACAACCTCAACATTGAAAAACAACAACAACCTCAACATTGAAAATCACCAACAAATTCAACAACAACTTCAACATTGAAAAACACCAACAAATTCAACAACAACCTCGAAATTGAAAAACACCAACAAATTCAACAACAACCTCAACATTGAAAAACAACAACAACCTCAACATTGCAAAACACCAACAAATTCAACAACAACCTCAACATTTAAAAACACCAACAAATTCAACAACAACCTCAACATTGAAAAACAACAACAATCTCAACATTGAAAAACACCAACAAATTCAACAACAACCTCAACATTGAAAAACAACAACAACCTCAACATTGAAAAACACCAACAAATTCAACAACAACCTCGACATTGAAAAACACCCTCAAATTCAAAATCAACCTCAACATTGAAAAACACCAACAACCTCAAAATTGAAAAAACACCAACAAATTCAACAACAACCTCAACATTTAAAAACAACAACAACCTCAACATTGAAAAACACCAACAAATTCAACAACAACCTCAACATTGAAAAACACCAACAAATTCAACAACAACATCAACATTGAAAAACACCAACAAACTCAACAACAACCTCAACATTGAAAAATAACTACAACCTCAACATTGAAAAACACCAACAAATTCAACAACAAACTCAAGATTGAAAAACACCCACAAATTCAACAACCTCAACATTGAAAAACAACAACAACCCCATCATTGAAAAACACCAACAAATTCAACAACAACCTCAACATTGAAAAACGCCAACAAATTCAACAACAACCTCAACATTGAAAAACAACAACAACCTCAACTTTGAAAAACCCCTACAAATTCAACAACAACCTCAACATTGAAAAACAACAACAACCTCAACATTGAAAAACACCAACAATTTCAACATTGAAAAACACCAACAAATTCAACAACAACCTCAACATTGAAAAACAACAACAACCTCAACATTGAAAAACACCAACAAATTCAACAACAACCTCAACATTGAAAAACAACAACAACCTCAACATTCAAAAACACCAACAAATTCAACAATAACCTCAACATTGAAAAACAACAACAACCTCAACATTGAAAAACACAAACAAATTCAACAACAACCTCGAAATTGAAAAACACCAACAAATTCAACAACAACCTCAACATTGAAAAACAACAACAACCTCAACATTGAAAAACACCAACAAATTCAACAACAACCTCAACATTGAAAAACAACAACAACCTCAACATTCAAAAACACCAACAAATTCAACAATAACCTCAACATTCAAAAACAACAACAACCTCAACATTGAAAAACACAAACAAATTCAACAACAACCTCGAAATTGAAAAACACCAACAAATTCAACAACAACCTCAACATTGAAAAACAACAACAACCTCAACATTGAAAAACACCAACAAATTCAACAACAACCTCAACATTGAAAAACAACAACAACCTCAACATTGAAAAACACCAACAAATTCAACAACAACCTCAACATTGAAAAACACCAACAAATTCAACAACAACCTCAGCATTGAAAAACAACAACAACCTCAACATTGAAAAACACCAACAAATTCCACAACAACCTCAACATTGAAAAACAACAACAACCTCAACATTGAAAAACACCAACAAATTCAACAACAACTTCAACATTGAAAAACCCCAACAAATTCAACAACAACCTCGAAATTGAAAAAACACCAACAAATTCAACAACAACCTCAACATTGAAAAACAACAACAACCTCAACATTGAAAAACACCAACAAATTCAACAACAACCTCAAAATTGAAACACAACAACAACCTCAACATTGAAAAACACCAACAAATTCAACAACAACCTCAACATTGAAAAACAACAACAAACTAAACATTGAAAAACACCAACAAATTCAACAACAACCTCAACATTGAAAAACACTAACAAATTCAGCAACAACCTCGAAATTGAAAAACACCAACAAATTCAACAACAAACTCAACATTGAAAAACACCAACAAATTCAACAACAACCTCAACATTGAAAAACAACAACAACCTCAACATTGAAAAACACCAACAAATTCAACAACAATCTCAACATTGAAAAGCACCAACAACTTCAACAACAACCTCAACATTGAAAAACAACAACAACCTCAACATTGAAAAACACCCACAAATTCAACAACAACCTCAACATTGAAAAACAACAAAAAACTCAACATTGAAAAACACCAACAAATTCAACAACAACCTCAACGTTGAAAAACAAAAACAACCTCAACATTGAAAAACACCAACAAATTCAACAACAACCTCCACGTTGAAAAACACCAACAAATTCAACAACAACCTCAACATTGAAAAACAACAACAACCTAAACATTGAAAAACACCAACAAATTCAACAACAACCTCAACATTGAAAAACAACAACAACCTCAACATTGAAAAACAGCAACAAATTCAACAACAACTTCAACATTGAAAAACACCAACAAATTCAACAACAACCTCAGCATTGAAAAACAATAACAACCTCAACATTGAAAAACACCAACAAATTCAAAAACAACCTCAACATTGAAAAACAACAACAACCTCAACATTGAAAAACACCAACAAATTCAACAACAACTTCAACATTGAAAAACACCAACAAATTCAACAACAACCTCGAAATTGAAAAACACCAGCAAATACAACAACAACCTCAACATTGAAAAACAACAACAACCTCAACATTGAAATACACCAACAAATTCAACAACAACCTCAACATTGAAAAACAACAACAACCTCAACATTGCAAAACACCAGCAAATTCAACAACAACCTCAACATTTAAAAACACCAACAAATTCAAAAACAACCTCAACATTGAAAAACAACAACAATCTCAACATTGAAAAACACCAACAAATTCAACAACAACCTCAACATTGAAAAACAACAACAACCTCCACATTGAAAAACACCAACAAATTCAACAACAACCTCGACATTGAAAAACACCCTCAAATTCAAAATCAACCTCAACATTGAAAAACACCAACAACCTCAAAATTGAAAAAACACCAACAAATTCAACAACAACCTCAACATTTAAAAACAACAACAACCTCAACATTGAAAAACACCAACAAATTCAACAACAACCTCAACATTGAAAAACACCAACAAATTCAACAACAACATCAACATTGAAAAACACCAACAAACTCAACAACAACCTCAACATTGAAAAATAACTACAACCTCAACATTGAAAAACACCAACAAATTCAACAACAAACTCAAGATTGAAAAACACCCACAAATTCAACAACCTCAACATTGAAAAACAACAACAACCTCATCATTGAAAAACACCAACAAATTCAACAACAACCTCAACATTGAAAAACGCCAACAAATTCAACAACAACCTCAACATTGAAAAACAACAACAACCTCAACTTTGAAAAACCCCTACAAATTCAACAACAACCTCCACATTGAAAAACAACAACAACCTCAACATTGAAAAACACCAACAATTTCAACATTGAAAAACACCAACAAATTCAACAACAACCTCAACATTGAAAAACACGAACAAATTCAACAACAACCTCCACGTTGAAAAACACCAACAAATTCAACAACAACCTCAACATTGAAAAACAACAACAACCTAAACATTGAAAAACACCAACAAATTCAACAACAACCTCAACATTGAAAAACAACAACAACCTCAACATTGAAAAACAGCAACAAATTCAACAACAACCTCAACATTGAAAAACACCAACAAATTCAACAACAACCTCAGCATTGAAAAACAACAACAACCTCAACATTGAAAAACACCAACAAATTCAAAAACAACCTCAACATTGAAAAACAACAACAACCTCAACATTGAAAAACACCAACAAATTCAACAACAACTTCAACATTGAAAAACACCAACAAATTCAACAACAACCTCGAAATTGAAAAACACCAACAAATACAACAACAACCTCAACATTGAAAAACAACAACAACCTCAACATTGAAATACACCAACAAATTCAACAACAACCTCAACATTGAAAAACAACAACAACCTCAACATTGCAAAACACCAGCAAATTCAACAACAACCTCAACATTTAAAAACACCAACAAATTCAAAAACAACCTCAACATTGAAAAACAACAACAATCTCAACATTGAAAAACACCAACAAATTCAACAACAACCTCAACATTGAAAAACAACAACAACCTCCACATTGAAAAACACCAACAAATTCAACAACAACCGCGACATTGAAAAACACCCTCAAATTCAAAATCAACCTCAACATTGAAAAACACCAACAACCTCAAAATTGAAAAAACACCAACAAATTCAACAACAACCTCAACATTTAAAAACAACAACAACCTCAACATTGAAAAACACCAACAAATTCAACAACAACCTCAACATTGAAAAACACCAACAAATTCAACAACAACATCAACATTGAAAAACACCAACAAACTCAACAACAACCTCAACATTGAAAAATAACTACAACCTCAACATTGAAAAACACCAACAAATTCAACAACAAACTCAAGATTGAAAAACACCCACAAATTCAACAACCTCAACATTGAAAAACAACAACAACCCCATCATTGAAAAACACCAACAAATTCAACAACAACCTCAACATTGAAAAACGCCAACAAATTCAACAACAACCTCAACATTGAAAAACAACAACAACCTCAACTTTGAAAAACCCCTACAAATTCAACAACAACCTCAACATTGAAAAACAACAACAACCTCAACATTGAAAAACACCAACAATTTCAACATTGAAAAACACCAACAAATTCAACAACAACCTCAACATTGAAAAACAACAACAACCTCAACATTGAAAAACACCAACAAATTCAACAACAACCTCAACATTGAAAAACAACAACAACCTCAACATTCAAAAACACCAACAAATTCAACAATAACCTCAACATTGAAAAACAACAACAACCTCAACATTGAAAAACACAAACAAATTCAACAACAACCTCGAAATTGAAAAACACCAACAAATTCAACAACAACCTCAACATTGAAAAACAACAACAACCTCAACATTGAAAAACACCAACAAATTCAACAACAACCTCAACATTGAAAAACAACAACAACCTCAACATTCAAAAACACCAACAAATTCAACAATAACCTCAACATTGAAAAACAACAACAACCTCAACATTGAAAAACACAAACAAATTCAACAACAACCTCGAAATTGAAAAACACCAACAAATTCAACAACAACCTCAACATTGAAAAACAACAACAACCTCAACATTGAAAAACACCAACAAATTCAACAACAACCTCAACATTGAAAAACAACAACAACCTCAACATTGAAAAACACCAACAAATTCAACAACAACCTCAACATTGAAAAACACCAACAAATTCAACAACAACCTCAGCATTGAAAAACAACAACAACCTCAACATTGAAAAACACCAACAAATTCAACAACAACCTCAACATTGAAAAACAACAACAACCTCAACATTGAAAAACACCAACAAATTCAACAACAACCTCAACATTGAAAAACAACAACAACCTCAACATTGAAAAACACCAACAAATTCAACAACAACTTCAACATTGAAAATCCCCAACAAATTCAACAACAACCTCGAAATTGAAAAAACACCAACAAATTCAACAACAACCTCAACATTGAAAAACAACAACAACCTCAACATTGAAAAACACCAACAAATTCAACAACAACCTCAAAATTGAAAAACAACAACAACCTCAACATTGAAAAACACCAACAAATTCAACAACAACCTCAACATTGAAAAACAACAACAAACTAAACATTGAAAAACACCAACAAATTCAACAACAACCTCAACATTCAAAAACAACAACAACCTCAACATTGAAAAACACCAACAAATTCAACAACAACCTCAACATTGAAAAACACCAACAAATTCAACAACAACCTCAACATTGAAAAACACTAACAAATTCAGCAACAACCTCGAAATTGAAAAACACCAACAAATTCAACAACAAACTCAACATTGAAAAACACCAACAAATTCAACAACAACCTCAACATTGAAAAACAACAACAACCTCAACATTGAAAAACACCAACAAATTCAACAACAATCTCATCATTGAAAAGCACCAACAACTTCAACAACAACCTCAACATTGAAAAACAACAACAACCTCAACAATGAAAAACACCCACAAATTCAACAACAACCGCAACATTGAAAAACAACAAAAAACTCAACATTGAAAAACACCAACAAATTCAACAACAACCTCAACATTGAAAAACAAAAACAACCTCAACATTGAAAAACACCAACAAATTCAACAACAACCTCCACGTTGAAAAACACCAACAAATTCAACAACAACCTCAGCATTGAAAAACAACAACAACCTAAACATTGAAAAACACCAACAAATTCAACAACAACCTCAACATTGAAAAACAACAACAACCTCAACATTGAAAAACAGCAACAAATTCAACAACAACCTCAACATTGAAAAACACCAACAAATTCAACAACAACCTCGAAATTGAAAAACACCAACAAATACAACAACAACCTCAACATTGAAAAACAACAACAACCTCAACATTGAAATACACCAACAAATTCAACAACAACCTCAACATTGAAAAACAACAACAACCTCAACATTGCAAAACACCAGCAAATTCAACAACAACCTCAACATTTAAAAACACCAACAAATTCAAAAACAACCTCAACATTGAAAAACAACAACAATCTCAACATTGAAAAACACCAACAAATTCAACAACAACCTCAACATTGAAAAACAACAACAACCTCCACATTGAAAAACACCAACAAATTCAACAAGAACCTCGACATTGAAAAACACGCTCAAATTCAAAATCAACCTCAACATTGAAAAACACCAACAACCTCAAAATTGAAAAAACACCAACAAATTCAACAACAACCTCAACGTTTAAAAACAACAACAACCTCAGCATTGAAAAACACCAACAAATTCAACAACAACCTCAACATTGAAAAACACCAACAAATTCAACAACAACCTCAACATTGAAAAACACCAACATACTCAACAACAACCTCAACATTGAAAAATAACAACAACCTCAACATTGAAAAACACCAACAAATTCAACAACAACCTCAACATTGAAAAACACCAACAAATTCAACAACAAACCTCAACATTGAAAAACACCAACAAATTCAACAACAACCTCAACATTGAAAAACAGCAACAACCTCAACATTGAAAAACACCAACAAATTCAACAACAACTTCAACATTGAAAAACACCAACAAATTCAACAACATCCTCGACATTGAAAAACACCATCAAATTTAACAACAACCTCAACATTGAAAAACAACAACAACCTCAACATTGAAAAACACCAACAAATTCAACAAAAACCTCAACATTGAAAACACCAACAAATTCAACAACAACCTCAACATTTAAAAACGCCAACAAATTCAACAACAACCTCAACATTGAGAAACAACAACCTCAACATTGAAAAACACCAACAAATTCAACAAAAAATTCAACATAGAAAAACACCAACAAATTCAACAACAACCCCGACATTGAAAAACACCAACAAATTCAACAACAAGCTCAACTTTGAAAAACAACAACAACCTCATCATGGAAAAACACCAACAAATTCAACAGCAACCTCAACATTGAAAAACAACAACATCCTCAAAATTGAAAAACACCAACAAATTCAACAACAACCCCAACATTTAAAAACAACAACAACCTCAGCATTGAAAAACACCAACAAATTCAACAACAACCTCAACATTGAAAAACACCAACAAATTCAACAACAACCTCAACATTGAAAAACACCAACAAACTCAACAACAACCTCAACATTGAAAAACAACAACAACCTCAACATTGAAAAACACCAACAAATTCAACAACAACCTCAACATTGAAAAACACCAACAAATTCAACAACAACCTCAACATTGAAAAACACCAACAACCTCAACATTGAAAAACACCAACAAATTCAACAACAACCTCAACATTGAAAAACAACAACAACCTCAACATTGAAAAACACCAACAAATTCAACAACAACCTCAACATTGAAAAACAACAACAAACTAAACATTGAAAAACACCAACAAATTCAACAACAACCTCAACATTGAAAAACAACAACAACCCCAACATTGAAAAACACCAACAAATTCAACAACAACCTCAACATTGAAAAACACCAACAAATTCAACAACAAACTCAACATTGAAAAACGGCAACAAATTCAACAACAACCTCAACATTGAAAAACAACAACAACCTCAACATTGAAAAACACCAACAAATTCAACAACAACCTCAACATTGAAAAGCACCAACAAATTCAACAACAACCTCAACATTGAAAAACAACAACAACCACAACATTGAAAAACACCAACAAATTCAACAATAACCTCAACATTGAAAAACAACAACAACCTCAACATTGAAAAACACCAACAAATTCAACAACAACCTCAACATTGAAAAACAACAACAAACTCAACATTGAAAAACACCAACAAATTCAACAACAACCTCAACATTGAAAAACAACAACAACCTCAACATTGAAAAACACCAACAAATTCAACAACAACCTCAACATTGAAAAACACAAACAAATTCAACAACAACCTCAACATTGAAAAACACCAACAATCTCAACATTGAAAGACACCAACAAATTCAACAAAAACCTCAACATTGAAAAACAACAACAACCTCAACATTGAAAAACACCAACAAATTCAACAACAACCTCAACATTGAAAAACAACAACAAACTAAACATTGAAAAACACCAGCAAATTCAACAACAACCTCAACATTGAAAAACAACAACAACCTCAACATTGAAAAACACCAACAAATTCAACAACAACCTCAACATTGAAAAACAGCAACAAATTCAACAACAACCTCAACATTGAAAAACACCAACAAATTCAACAACAAACTCAACATTGAGAATCGCCAACAAATTCAACAACAACCTCAACATTGAAAAACAACAACAACCTCAACATTGAAAAACACCAACAAATTCAACAACAACCTCAACATTGAAAAGCACCAACAAATTCAACAACAACCTCAACATTGAAAAACAACAACAACCTCAACATTGAAAAACACCAACAAATTCAACAATAACCTCAACATTGAAAAACAACAACAACCTCAACATTGAAAAACACCAACAAATTCAACAACAACCTCAACATTGAAAAACAACAACAAACTCAACATTGAAAAACACCAACAAATTCAACAACAACCTCAACATTGAAAAACAACAACAACCTCAACATTGAAAAACACCAACAAATTCAACAACAACCTCGAAATTGAAAAACACCAACAAATTCAACAACAACCTCAACATTGAAAAACAACAACAACCTCAACATTGAAAAACACCAACAAATTCAACAACAACCTCAACATTGAAAAACAACAACAACCTCAACATTCAAAAACACCAACAAATTCAACAATAACCTCAACATTGAAAAACAACAACAACCTCAACATTGAAAAACACAAACAAATTCAACAACAACCTCGAAATTGAAAAACACCAACAAATTCAACAACAACCTCAACATTGAAAAACAACAACAACCTCAACATTGAAAAACACCAACAAATTCAACAACAACCTCAACATTGAAAAACAACAACAACCTCAACATTGAAAAACACCAACAAATTCAACAACAACCTCAACATTGAAAAACACCAACAAATTCAACAACAACCTCAGCATTGAAAAACAACAACAACCTCAACATTGAAAAACACCAACAAATTCAACAACAACCTCAACATTGAAAAACAACAACAACCTCAACATTGAAAAACACCAACAAATTCAACAACAACCTCAACATTGAAAAACAACAACAACCTCAACATTGAAAAACACCAACAAATTCAACAACAACTTCAACATTGAAAATCCCCAACAAATTCAACAACAACCTCGAAATTGAAAAAACACCAACAAATTCAACAACAACCTCAACATTGAAAAACAACAACAACCTCAACATTGAAAAACACCAACAAATTCAACAACAACCTCAAAATTGAAAAACAACAACAACCTCAACATTGAAAAACACCAACAAATTCAACAACAACCTCAACATTGAAAAACAACAACAAACTAAACATTGAAAAACACCAACAAATTCAACAACAACCTCAACATTCAAAAACAACAACAACCTCAACATTGAAAAACACCAACAAATTCAACAACAACCTCAACATTGAAAAACACCAACAAATTCAACAACAACCTCAACATTGAAAAACACTAACAAATTCAGCAACAACCTCGAAATTGAAAAACACCAACAAATTCAACAACAAACTCAACATTGAAAAACACCAACAAATTCAACAACAACCTCAACATTGAAAAACACCAACAAATTCAACAACAATCTCAACATTGAAAAGCACCAACAACTTCAACAACAACCTCAACATTGAAAAACAACAACAACCTCAACAATGAAAAACACCAACAAATTCAACAACAAACTCAACATTGAAAAACACCAACAAATTCAACAACAACCTCAACATTGAAAAACACCAACAAATTCAACAACAATCTCAACATTGAAAAGCACCAACAACTTCAACAACAACCTCAACATTGAAAAACAACAACAACCTCAACAATGAAAAACACCCACAAATTCAACAACAACCGCAACATTGAAAAACAACAAAAAACTCAACATTGAAAAACACCAACAAATTCAACAACAACCTCAACATTGAAAAACAAAAACAACCTCAACATTGAAAAACACCAACAAATTCAACAACAACCTCCACGTTGAAAAACACCAACAAATTCAACAACAACCTCAGCATTGAAAAACAACAACAACCTAAACATTGAAAAACACCAACAAATTCAACAACAACCTCAACATTGAAAAACAACAACAACCTCAACATTGAAAAACAGCAACAAATTCAACAACAACGTCAACATTGAAAAACACCAACAAATTCAACAACAACCTCAGCATTGATAAACAATAACAACCTCAACATTGAAAAACACCAACAAATTCAAAAACAACCTCAACATTGAAAAACAACAACAACCTCAACATTGAGAAACACCAACAAATTCAACAACAACTTCAACATTGAAAAACACCAACAAATTCAACAACAACCTCGAAATTGAAAAACACCAACAAATACAACAACAACCTCAACATTGAAAAACAACAACAACCTCAACATTGAAATACACCAACAAATTCAACAACAACCTCAACATTGAAAAACAACAACAACCTCAACATTGCAAAACACCAGCAAATTCAACAACAACCTCAACATTTAAAAACACCAACAAATTCAAAAACAACCTCAACATTGAAAAACAACAACAATCTCAACATTGAAAAACACCAACAAATTCAACAACAACCTCAACATTGAAAAACAACAACAACCTCCACATTGAAAAACACCAACAAATTCAAGAAGAACCTCGACATTGAAAAACACGCTCAAATTCAAAATCAACCTCAACATTGAAAAATACCAACAACCTCAAAATTCAAAAAACACCAACAAATTCAACAACAACCTCAACGTTTAAAAACCACAACAACCTCAGCATTGAAAAACACCAACAAATTCAACAACAACCTCAACATTGAAAAACACCAACAAATTCAACAACAACCTCAACATTGAAAAACACCAACATACTCAACAACAACCTCAACATTGAAAAATAACAACAACCTCAACATTGAAAAACACCAACAAATTCAACAACAACCTCAACATTGAAAAACACCAACAAATTCAACAACAAACCTCAACATTGAAAAACACCAACAAATTCAACAACAACCTCAACATTGAAAAAGACCAACAAACTCAACAAAAACCTCAACATTGAAAAACACCAACAAATTCAACAACAACTTCAACATTGAAAAACACCAACAAATTCAACAACATCCTCGACATTGAAAAACACCATCAAATTCAACAACAACCTCAACATTGAAAAACAACAACAACCTCAACATTGAAAAACACCAACAAATTCAACAAAAACCTCAACATTGAAAACACCAACAAATTCAACAACAACCTCAACATTTAAAAACGCCAACAAATTCAACAACAACCTCAACATTGAAAAACAACAACCTCAACATTGAAAAACACCAACAAATTCAACAAAAAATTCAACATACAAAAACACCAACAAATTCAACAACAACCCCGACATTGAAAAACACCAACAAATTCAACAACAAGCTCAACTTTGAAAAACAACAACAACCTCATCATGGAAAAACACCAACAAATTCAACAGCAACCTCAACATTGAAAAACAACAACATCCTCAAAATTGAAAAACACCAACAAATTCAACAACAACCCCAACATTTAAAAACAACAACAACCTCAGCATTGAAAAACACCAACAAATTCAACAACAACCTCAACATTGAAAAACACCAACAAATTCAACAACAACCTCAACATTGAAAAACACCAACAAACTCAACAACAACCTCAACATTGAAAAACAACAACAACCTCAACATTGAAAAACACCAACAAATTCAACAACAACCTCAACATTGAAAAACACCAACAAATTCAACAACCACCTCAACATTGAAAAACACCAACAACCTCAACATTGAAAAACACCAACAAATTCAACAACAACCTCAACATTGAAAAACAACAACAACCTCAACATTGAAAAACACCAACAAATTCAACAACAACCTCAACATTGAAAAACAACAACAAACTAAACATTGAAAAACACCAACAAATTCAACAACAACCTCAACATTGAAAAACAACAACAACCTCAACATTGAAAAACACCAACAAATTCAACAACAACCCCAACATTGAAAAACACCAACAAATTCAACAACAACCTCAACATTGAAAAACACCAACAAATTCAACAACAAACTCAACATTGAAAAACGCCAACAAATTCAACAACAACCTCAACATTGAAAAACAACAACAACCTCAACATTGAAAAACACCAACAAATTCAACAACAACCTCAACATTGAAAAGCACCAACAAATTCAACAACAACCTCAACATTGAAAAACAACAACAACCACAACATTGAAAAACACCAACAAATTCAACAATAACCTCAACATTGAAAAACAACAACAACCTCAACATTGAAAAACACCAACAAATTCAACAACAACCTCAACATTGAAAAACAACAACAAACTCAACATTGTAAAACACCAACAAATTCAACAACAACCTCAACATTGAAAAACAACAACAACCTCAACATTGAAAAACACCAACAAATTCAACAACAACCTCAACATTGAAAAACACAAACAAATTCAACAACAACCTCAACATTGAAAAACACCAACAATCTCAACATTGAAAGACACCAACAAATTCAACAAAAACCTCAACATTGAAAAACAACAACAACCTCAACATTGAAAAACACCAACAAATTCAACAACAACCTCAACATTGAAAAACAACAACAAACTAAACATTGAAAAACACCAACAAATTCAACAACAACCTCAACATTGAAAAACAACAACAACCTCAACATTGAAAAACACCAACAAATTCAACAACAACCTCAACATTGAAAAACAGCAACAAATTCAACAACAACCTCAACATTGAAAAACACCAACAAATTCAACAACAAACTCAACATTGAGAAACGCCAACAAATTCAACAACAACCTCAACATTGAAAAACAACAACAACCTCAACATTGAAAAACACCAACAAATTCAACAACAACCTCAACATTGAAAAGCACCAACAAATTCAACAACAACCTCAACATTGAAAAACAACAACAACCTCAACATTGAAAAACACCAACAAATTCAACAATAACCTCAACATTGAAAAACAAGAACAACCTCAACATTGAAAAACACCAACAAATTCAACAACAACCTCAACATTGAAAAACAACAACAAACTCAACATTGAAAAACACCAACAAATTCAACAACAACCTCAACATTGAAAAACAACAACAACCTCAACATTGAAAAACACCAACAAATTCAACAACAACCTCAACATTGAAAAACACCAACAAATTCAACAACAACCTCAACATTGAAAAACAACAACAACCTCAACATTGAAAAACACCAACAAATTCAACAACCATCTCAACATTGAAAAACAACAACAACCTCAACATTGAAAAACACCAACAAATTCAGCAGCAACCTCAACATTGAAAAACACCAACAAATTCAACAACAACCTCAGCATTGAAAAACAACAACAACCTCAACATTGAAAAACACCAACAAATTCAACAACAACCTCAACATTGAAAAACAACAACAACCTCAACATTGAAAAACACCAACAAATTCAACAACAACTTCAACATTGAAAAACACCAACAAATTCAACAACAACCTCGAAATTGAAAAACACCAACAAATACAACAACAACCTCAACATTGAGAAACAACAACAACCTCAACATTGAAAAACACCAACAAATTCAACAACAACCTCAACATTGAAAAACAACAACAACCTCAACATTGCAAAACACCAGCAAATTCAACAACAACCTCAACATTTAAAAACACCAACAAATTGAACAACAGCCTCAACATTGAAAAACAACAACAATCTCAACATTGAAAAACACCAACAAATTCAACAACAACCTCAACATTGAAAAACAACAACAACCTCAACATTGAAAAACACCAACAAATTCAACAACAACCTCGACATTTAAAAACACCCTCAAATTCAAAATCAACCTCAACATTGAAAAACACCAACAACCTCAAAATTGAAAAAACACCAACAAATTCAACAACAACCTCAACATTTAAAAACAACAAAAACCTCAACATTGAAAAACACCAACAAATTCAACAACAACCTCAACATTGAAAAACACCAACAAATTCAACAAAAACCTCAACATTGAAAAACACCAACAAACTCAACAACAACCTGAACATTGAAAAATAACAACAACCTCAACATTGAAAAACACCAACAAATTCAACAACAATCTCAACATTGAAAAACACCCACAAATTCAACAACAACCTCAACATTGAAAAACACCAACAAATTGAACAACAACCTCAACATTGAAAAACAACAACAACCTAAATATTGAAAAACACCAACAAATTCAACAACAACCTCAACATTGAAAAACAACAACAACCTCAACATTGAAAAACACCAACAAATTCAACAACAACCTCAACATTGAAAAACACCAACCAATTCAACAACAACCTCAGCATTGAAAAATAACAACAACATCAACATTGAAAAACACCAACAAATTCAACAACCTCAACATTGAAAAACACCAACAACCTCAACATTGAAAAACACCAGCAAATTCAACAACAACTTCAACATTGAAAAACACCAACAAATTCAACAACAACCTCGAATTTGAAAAACACCAACAAATACAACAACAACCTCAACATTGAAAAACAACAAAAACCTCAACATTGAAAAACACCAACAAATTCAACAACAACCTCAACATTGAAAAACAACAACATCCTCAAAATTGAAAAACACCAACAAATTCAACAACAACCCCAACATTTAAAAACAACAACAACCTCAACATTGAAAAACACCAACAAATTCAACAACAACCTCAACATTGAAAAACAACAACAACCTCAACATTGTAAAACACCAACAAATTCAACAAAAACCTCAACATTGAAAACACCAACAAATTCAACAACAACCTCAACATTTAAAAACGCCAACAAATTCAACAACAACCTCAACATTGAAAAACAACAACCTCAACATTGAAAAACACCAACAAATTCAACAAAAAATTCAACATAGAAAAACACCAACAAATTCAACAACAACCCCGACATTGAAAAACACCAACAAATTCAACAACAAGCTCAACTTTGAAAAACAACAACAACCTCATCATGGAAAAACACCAACAAATTCAACAGCAACCTCAACATTGAAAAACAACAACATCCTCAAAATTGAAAAACACCAACAAATTCAACAACAACCCCAACATTTAAAAACAACAACAACCTCAGCATTGAAAAACACCAACAAATTCAACAACAACCTCAACATTGAAAAACACCAACAAATTCAACAACAACCTCAACATTGAAAAACACCAACAAACTCAACAACAACCTCAACATTGAAAAACAACAACAACTTCAACATTGAAAAACACCAACAAATTCAACAACAACCTCAACATTGAAAAACACCAACAAATTCAACAACCACCTCAACATTGAAAAACACCAACAACCTCAACATTGAAAAACACCAACAAATTCAACAACAACCTCAACATTGAAAAACAACAACAACCTCAACATTGAAAAACACCAACAAATTCAACAACAACCTCAACATTGAAAAACAACAACAAACTAAACATTGAAAAACACCAACAAATTCAACAACAACCTCAACATTGAAAAACAACAACAACCTCAACATTGAAAAACACCAACAAATTCAACAACAACCCCAACATTGAAAAACACCAACAAATTCAACAACAACCTCAACATTGAAAAACACCAACAAATTCAACAACAAACTCAACATTGAAAAACGCCAACAAATTCAACAACAACCTCAACATTGAAAAACAACAACAACCTCAACATTGAAAAACACCAACAAATTCAACAACAACCTCAACATTGAAAAGCACCAACAAATTCAACAACAACCTCAACATTGAAAAACAACAACAACCACAACATTGAAAAACACCAACAAATTCAACAATAACCTCAACATTGAAAAACAACAACAACCTCAACATTGAAAAACACCAACAAATTCAACAACAACCTCAACATTGAAAAACAACAACAAACTCAACATTGTAAAACACCAACAAATTCAACAACAACCTCAACATTGAAAAACAACAACAACCTCAACATTGAAAAACACCAACAAATTCAACAACAACCTCAACATTGAAAAACACCAACAAATTCAACAACAACCTCAACATTGAAAAACAACAACAAACTAAACATTGAAAAACACCAACAAATTCAACAACAACCTCAACATTGAAAAACAACAACAACCTCAACATTGAAAAACACCAACAAATTCAACAACAACCTCAACATTGAAAAACAGCAATAAATTCAACAACAACCTCAACATTGAAAAACACCAACAAATTCAACAACAAACTCAACATTGAGAAACGCCAACAAATTCAACAACAACCTCAACATTGAAAAACAACAACAACCTCAACATTGAAAAACACCAACAAATTCAACAACAACCTCAACATTGAAAAGCACCAACAAATTCAACAACAACCTCAACATTGAAAAACAACAACAACCTCAACATTGAAAAACACCAACAAATTCAACAATAACCTCAACATTGAAAAACAAGAACAACCTCAACATTGAAAAACACCAACAAATTCAACAACAACCTCAACATTGAAAAACAACAACAAACTCAACATTGAAAAACACCAACAAATTCAACAACAACCTCAACATTGAAAAACACCAACAAATTCAACAACAACCTCAACATTGAAAAACAACAACAACCTCAACATTGAAAAACACCAACAAATTCAACAGCCATCTCAACATTGAAAAACAACAACAACCTCAACATTGAAAAACACCAACAAATTCAGCAGCAACCTCAACATTGAAAAACACCAACAAATTCAACAACAACCTCAGCATTGAAAAACAACAACAACCTCAACATTGAAAAACACCAACAAATTCAACAACAACCTCAACATTGAAAAACAACAACAACCTCAACATTGAAAAACACCAACAAATTCAACAACAACTTCAACATTGAAAAACACCAACAAATTCAACAACAACCTCGAAATTGAAAAACACCAACAAATACAACAACAACCTCAACATTGAGAAACAACAACAACCTCAACATTGAAAAACACCAACAAATTCAACAACAACCTCAACATTGAAAAACAACAACAACCTCAACATTGCAAAACACCAGCAAATTCAACAACAACCTCAACATTTAAAAACACCAACAAATTGAACAACAGCCTCAACATTGAAAAACAAGAACAATCTCAACATTGAAAAACACCAACAAATTCAACAACAACCTCAACATTGAAAAACAACAACAACCTCAACATTGAAAAACACCAACAAATTCAACAACAACCTCGACATTTAAAAACACCCTCAAATTCAAAATCAACCTCAACATTGAAAAACACCAACAACCTCAAAATTGAAAAAACACCAACAAATTCAACAACAACCTCAACATTTAAAAACAACAAAAACCTCAACATTGAAAAACACCAACAAATTCAACAACAACCTCAACATTGAAAAACACCAACAAATTCAACAAAAACCTCAACATTGAAAAACACCAACAAACTCAACAACAACCTGAACATTGAAAAATAACAACAACCTCAACATTGAAAAACACCAACAAATTCAACAACAATCTCAACATTGAAAAACACCCACAAATTCAACAACAACCTCAACATTGAAAAACACCAACAAATTGAACAACAACCTCAACATTGAAAAACAACAACAACCTAAATATTGAAAAACACCAACAAATTCAACAACAACCTCAACATTGAAAAACAACAACAACCTCAACATTGAAAAACACCAACAAATTCAACAACAACCTCAACATTGAAAAACACCAACCAATTCAACAACAACCTCAGCATTGAAAAATAACAACAACATCAACATTGAAAAACACCAACAAATTCAACAACAACCTCAACATTGAAAAACACCAACAACCTCAACATTGAAAAACACCAGCAAATTCAACAACAACTTCAACATTGAAAAACACCAACAAATTCAACAACAACCTCGAATTTGAAAAACACCAACAAATACAACAACAACCTCAACATTGAAAAACAACAAAAACCTCAACATTGAAAAACACCAACAAATTCAACAACAACCTCAACATTGAAAAACAACAACATCCTCAAAATTGAAAAACACCAACAAATTCAACAACAACCCCAACATTTAAAAACAACAACAACCTCAACATTGAAAAACACCAACAAATTCAACTACAACCTCAACATTGAAAAACAACAACAACCTCAACATTGTAAAACACCAACAAATTCAACAACAACCTCAACATTGAAAAACAACAACAAACTCAACATTGAAAAACACCAACAAATTCAACAACAACCTCAGCATTGAAAAACAACAACAACCTCAACATTGAAAAACACCAACAAATTCAACAACAACCTCAACATTGAAAAACAACAACAACCTCAACATTGAAAAACACCAACAAATTCAACAACAACCTCAAAATTGAAAAACAACAACAACCTCAACATTGAAAAACACCAACAAATTCAACAACAACCTCAACATTGAAAAACAACAACAAACTAAACATTGAAAAACACCAACAAATTCAACAACAACCTCAACATTCAAAAACAACAACAACCTCAACATTGAAAAACACCAACAAATTCAACAACAACCTCAACATTGAAAAACACCAACAAATTCAACAACAACCTCAACATTGAAAAACACTAACAAATTCAGCAACAACCTCGAAATTGAAAAACCCCAACAAATTCAACAACAAACTCAACATTGAAAAACACCAACAAATTCAACAACAACCTCAACATTGAAAAACAACAACAAATTCAACAATAACCTCAACATTGAAAAACAAGAACAACCTCAACATTGAAAAACACCAACAAATTCAACAACAACCTCAACATTGAAAAACAACAACAAACTCAACATTGAAAAACACCAACAAATTCAACAACAACCTCAACATTGAAAAACAACAACAACCTCAACATTGAAAAACACCAACAAATTCAACAACAACCTCAACATTGAAAAACACCAACAAATTCAACAACAACCTCAACATTGAAAAACAACAACAACCTCAACATTGAAAAACACCAACAAATTCAACAACAATCTCAACATTGAAAAACAACAACAACCTCAACATTGAAAAACACCAACAAATTCAGCAGCAACCTCAACATTGAAAAACACCAACAAATTCAACAATAACCACAACATTGAAAAACAACAACAACCTCAACATTGAAAAACACCAACAAATTCAACAACAACCTCAACATTGAAAAACAACAACAAACTCAACATTGAAAAACACCAACAAATTCAACAACAACCTCAACATTGAAAAACAACAACAACCTCAACATTGAAAAACACCAACAAATTCAACAACAACCTCAACATTGAAAAACACAAACAAATTCAACAACAACCTCAACATTGAAAAACACCAACAATCTCAACATTGAAAGACACCAACAAATTCAACAAAAACCTCAACATTGAAAAACAACAACAACCTCAACATTGAAAAACACCAACAAATTCAACAACAACCTCAACATTGAAAAACAACAACAAACTAAACATTGAAAAACACCAACAAATTCAACAACAACCTCAACATTGAAAAACAACAACAACCTCAACATTGAAAAACACCAACAAATTCAACAACAACCTCAACATTGAAAAACAGCAACAAATTCAACAACAACCTCAACATTGAAAAACACCAACAAATTCAACAACAAACTCAACATTGAGAAACGCCAACAAATTCAACAACAACCTCAACATTGAAAAACAACAACAACCTCAACATTGAAAAACACCAACAAATTCAACAACAACCTCAACATTGAAAAGCACCAACAAATTCAACAACAACCTCAACATTGAAAAACAACAACAACCTCAACATTGAAAAACACCAACAAATTCAACAATAACCTCAACATTGAAAAACAAGAACAACCTCAACATTGAAAAACACCAACAAATTCAACAACAACCTCAACATTGAAAAACAACAACAAACTCAACATTGAAAAACACCAACAAATTCAACAACAACCTCAACATTGAAAAACAACAACAACCTCAACATTGAAAAACACCAACAAATTCAACAACAACCTCAACATTGAAAAACACCAACAAATTCAACAACAACCTCAACATTGAAAAACAACAACAACCTCAACATTGAAAAACACCAACAAATTCAACAACAATCTCAACATTGAAAAACAACAACAACCTCAACATTGAACAACACCAACAAATTCAGCAGCAACCTCAACATTGAAAAACACCAACAAATTCAACAACAACCTCAGCATTGAAAAACAACAACAACCTCAACATTGAAAAACACCAACAAATTCAACAACAACCTCAACATTGAAAAACAACAACAACCTCAACATTGAAAAACACCAACAAATTCAACAACAACCTCAACATTGAAAAACAGCAACAAATTCAACAACAACCTCAACATTGAAAAACACCAACAAATTCAACAACAAACTCAACATTGAGAAACGCCAACAAATTCAACAACAACCTCAACATTGAAAAACAACAACAACCTCAACATTGAAAAACACCAACAAATTCAACAACAACCTCAACATTGAAAAACACCAACAAATTCAACAACAACCTCAACATTGAAAAACAACAACAACCTCAACATTGAAAAACACCAACAAATTCAACAACAACCTCAACATTGAAAAACAGCAACAAATTCAACAACAACCTCAACATTGAAAAACACCAACAAATTCAACAACAAACTCAACATTGAGAAACAACAACAAACTCAACATTGAAAAACACCAACAAATTCAACAACAACCTCAACATTGAAAAACAACAACAACCTCAACATTGAAAAACACCAACAAATTCAACAACAACGTCAACATTGAAAAACACCAACAAATTCAACAACAACCTCAACATTGAAAAACAACAACAACCTCAACATTGAAAAACACCAACAAATTCAACAACAATCTCAACATTGAAAAACAACAACAACCTCAACATTGAAAAACACCAACAAATTCAGCAGCAACCTCAACATTGAAAAACACCAACAAATTCAACAACAACCTCAGCATTGAAAAACAACAACAACCTCAACATTGAAAAACACCAACAAATTCAACAACAACCTCAACATTGAAAAACAACAACAACCTCAACATTGAAAAACACCAACAAATTCAACAACAACTTCAACATTGAAAAACACCAACAAATTCAACAACAACCTCGAAATTGAAAAACACCAACAAATTCAACAACAACCTCAACATTGAAAAACAACAACAAACTCAACATTGTAAAACACCAACAAATTCAACAACAACCTCAACATTGAAAAACAACAACAACCTCAACATTGAAAAACACCAACAAATTCAACAACAACCTCAACATTGAAAAACACAAACAAATTCAACAACAACCTCAACATTGAAAAACACCAACAATCTCAACATTGAAAGACACCAACAAATTCAACAAAAACCTCAACATTGAAAAACAACAACAACCTCAACATTGAAAAACACCAACAAATTCAACAACAACCTCAACATTGAAAAACAACAACAAACTAAACATTGAAAAACACCAACAAATTCAACAACAACCTCAACATTGAAAAACAACAACAACCTCAACATTGAAAAACACCAACAAATTCAACAACAACCTCAACATTGAAAAACAGCAACAAATTCAACAACAACCTCAACATTGAAAAACACCAACAAATTCAACAACAAACTCAACATTGAGAAACGCCAACAAATTCAACAACAACCTCAACATTGAAAAACAACAACAACCTCAACATTGAAAAACACCAACAAATTCAACAACAACCTCAACATTGAAAAACACCAACAAATTCAACAACAACCTCAACATTGAAAAACAACAACAACCTCAACATTGAAAAACACCAACAAATTCAACAACAATCTCAACATTGAAAAACAACAACAACCTCAACATTGAAAAACACCAACAAATTCAGCAGCAACCTCAACATTGAAAAACACCAACAAATTCAACAATAACCACAACATTGAAAAACAACAACAACCTCAACATTGAAAAACACCAACAAATTCAACAACAACCTCAACATTGAAAAACAACAACAAACTCAACATTGAAAAACACCAACAAATTCAACAACAACCTCAACATTGAAAAACAACAACAACCTCAACATTGAAAAACACCAACAAATTCAACAACAACCTCAACATTGAAAAACACAAACAAATTCAACAACAACCTCAACATTGAAAAACACCAACAATCTCAACATTGAAAGACACCAACAAATTCAACAAAAACCTCAACATTGAAAAACAACAACAACCTCAACATTGAAAAACACCAACAAATTCAACAACAACCTCAACATTGAAAAACAACAACAAACTAAACATTGAAAAACACCAACAAATTCAACAACAACCTCAACATTGAAAAACAACAACAACCTCAACATTGAAAAACACCAACAAATTCAACAACAACCTCAACATTGAAAAACAGCAACAAATTCAACAACAACCTCAACATTGAAAAACACCAACAAATTCAACAACAAACTCAACATTGAGAAACGCCAACAAATTCAACAACAACCTCAACATTGAAAAACAACAACAACCTCAACATTGAAAAACACCAACAAATTCAACAACAACCTCAACATTGAAAAGCACCAACAAATTCAACAACAACCTCAACATTGAAAAACAACAACAACCTCAACATTGAAAAACACCAACAAATTCAACAATAACCTCAACATTGAAAAACAAGAACAACCTCAACATTGAAAAACACCAACAAATTCAACAACAACCTCAACATTGAAAAACAACAACAAACTCAACATTGAAAAACACCAACAAATTCAACAACAACCTCAACATTGAAAAACAACAACAACCTCAACATTGAAAAACACCAACAAATTCAACAACAACCTCAACATTGAAAAACACCAACAAATTCAACAACAACCTCAACATTGAAAAACAACAACAACCTCAACATTGAAAAACACCAACAAATTCAACAACAATCTCAACATTGAAAAACAACAACAACCTCAACATTGAACAACACCAACAAATTCAGCAGCAACCTCAACATTGAAAAACACCAACAAATTCAACAACAACCTCAGCATTGAAAAACAACAACAACCTCAACATTGAAAAACACCAACAAATTCAACAACAACCTCAACATTGAAAAACAACAACAACCTCAACATTGAAAAACACCAACAAATTCAACAACAACCTCAACATTGAAAAACAGCAACAAATTCAACAACAACCTCAACATTGAAAAACACCAACAAATTCAACAACAAACTCAACATTGAGAAACGCCAACAAATTCAACAACAACCTCAACATTGAAAAACAACAACAACCTCAACATTGAAAAACACCAACAAATTCAACAACAACCTCAACATTGAAAAACACCAACAAATTCAACAACAACCTCAACATTGAAAAACAACAACAACCTCAACATTGAAAAACACCAACAAATTCAACAACAACCTCAACATTGAAAAACAGCAACAAATTCAACAACAACCTCAACATTGAAAAACACCAACAAATTCAACAACAAACTCAACATTGAGAAACAACAACAAACTCAACATTGAAAAACACCAACAAATTCAACAACAACCTCAACATTGAAAAACAACAACAACCTCAACATTGAAAAACACCAACAAATTCAACAACAACGTCAACATTGAAAAACACCAACAAATTCAACAACAACCTCAACATTGAAAAACAACAACAACCTCAACATTGAAAAACACCAACAAATTCAACAACAATCTCAACATTGAAAAACAACAACAACCTCAACATTGAAAAACACCAACAAATTCAGCAGCAACCTCAACATTGAAAAACACCAACAAATTCAACAACAACCTCAGCATTGAAAAACAACAACAACCTCAACATTGAAAAACACCAACAAATTCAACAACAACCTCAACATTGAAAAACAACAACAACCTCAACATTGAAAAACACCAACAAATTCAACAACAACTTCAACATTGAAAAACACCAACAAATTCAACAACAACCTCGAAATTGAAAAACACCAACAAATTCAACAACAACCTCAACATTGAAAAACAACAACAAACTCAACATTGTAAAACACCAACAAATTCAACAACAACCTCAACATTGAAAAACAACAACAACCTCAACATTGAAAAACACCAACAAATTCAACAACAACCTCAACATTGAAAAACACAAACAAATTCAACAACAACCTCAACATTGAAAAACACCAACAATCTCAACATTGAAAGACACCAACAAATTCAACAAAAACCTCAACATTGAAAAACAACAACAACCTCAACATTGAAAAACACCAACAAATTCAACAACAACCTCAACATTGAAAAACAACAACAAACTAAACATTGAAAAACACCAACAAATTCAACAACAACCTCAACATTGAAAAACAACAACAACCTCAACATTGAAAAACACCAACAAATTCAACAACAACCTCAACATTGAAAAACAGCAACAAATTCAACAACAACCTCAACATTGAAAAACACCAACCAATTCAACAACAAACTCAACATTGAGAAACGCCAACAAATTCAACAACAACCTCAACATTGAAAAACAACAACAACCTCAACATTGAAAAACACCAACAAATTCAACAACAACCTCAACATTGAAAAGCACCAACAAATTCAACAACAACCTCAACATTGAAAAACAACAACAACCTCAACATTGAAAAACACCAACAAATTCAACAATAACCTCAACATTGAAAAACAAGAACAACCTCAACATTGAAAAACACCAACAAATTCAACAACAACCTCAACATTGAAAAACAACAACAAACTCAACATTGAAAAACACCAACAAATTCAACAACAACCTCAACATTGAAAAACAACAACAACCTCAACATTGAAAAACACCAACAAATTCAACAACAACCTCAACATTGAAAAACACCAACAAATTCAACAACAACCTCAACATTGAAAAACAACAACAACCTCAACATTGAAAAACACCAACAAATTCAACAACCATCTCAACATTGAAAAACAACAACAACCTCAACATTGAAAAACACCAACAAATTCAGCAGCAACCTCAACATTGAAAAACACCAACAAATTCAACAACAACCTCAGCATTGAAAAACAACAACAACCTCAACATTGAAAAACACCAACAAATTCAACAACAACCTCAACATTGAAAAACAACAACAACCTCAACATTGAAAAACACCAACAAATTCAACAACAACTTCAACATTGAAAAACACCAACAAATTCAACAACAACCTCGAAATTGAAAAACACCAACAAATACAACAACAACCTCAACATTGAGAAACAACAACAACCTCAACATTGAAAAACACCAACAAATTCAACAACAACCTCAACATTGAAAAACAACAACAACCTCAACATTGCAAAACACCAGCAAATTCAACAACAACCTCAACATTTAAAAACACCAACAAATTGAACAACAGCCTCAACATTGAAAAACAACAACAATCTCAACATTGAAAAACACCAACAAATTCAACAACAACCTCAACATTGAAAAACAACAACAACCTCAACATTGAAAAACACCAACAAATTCAACAACAACCTCGACATTTAAAAACACCCTCAAATTCAAAATCAACCTCAACATTGAAAAACACCAACAACCTCAAAATTGAAAAAACACCAACAAATTCAACAACAACCTCAACATTTAAAAACAACAAAAACCTCAACATTGAAAAACACCAACAAATTCAACAACAACCTCAACATTGAAAAACACCAACAAATTCAACAAAAACCTCAACATTGAAAAACACCAACAAACTCAACAACAACCTGAACATTGAAAAATAACAACAACCTCAACATTGAAAAACACCAACAAATTCAACAACAATCTCAACATTGAAAAACACCCACAAATTCAACAACAACCTCAACATTGAAAAACACCAACAAATTGAACAACAACCTCAACATTGAAAAACAACAACAACCTAAATATTGAAAAACACCAACAAATTCAACAACAACCTCAACATTGAAAAACAACAACAACCTCAACATTGAAAAACACCAACAAATTCAACAACAACCTCAACATTGAAAAACACCAACCAATTCAACACAAACCTCAGCATTGAAAAATAACAACAACATCAACATTGAAAAACACCAACAAATTCAACAACAACCTCAACATTGAAAAACACCAACAACCTCAACATTGAAAAACACCAGCAAATTCAACAACAACTTCAACATTGAAAAACACCAACAAATTCAACAACAACCTCGAATTTGAAAAACACCAACAAATACAACAACAACCTCAACATTGAAAAACAACAAAAACCTCAACATTGAAAAACACCAACAAATTCAACAACAACCTCAACATTGAAAAACAACAACATCCTCAAAATTGAAAAACACCAACAAATTCAACAACAACCCCAACATTTAAAAACAACAACAACCTCAACATTGAAAAACACCAACAAATTCAACAACAACCTCAACATTGAAAAACAACAACAACCTCAACATTGTAAAACACCAACAAATTCAACAACAACCTCAACATTGAAAAACAACAACAAACTCAACATTGAAAAACACCAACAAATTCAACAACAACCTCAGCATTGAAAAACAACAACAACCTCAACATTGAAAAACACCAACAAATTCAACAACAACCTCAACATTGAAAAACAACAACAACCTCAACATTGAAAAACACCAACAAATTCAACAACAACCTCAAAATTGAAAAACAACAACAACCTCAACATTGAAAAACACCAACAAATTCAACAACAACCTCAACATTGAAAAACAACAACAAACTAAACATTGAAAAACACCAACAAATTCAACAACAACCTCAACATTCAAAAACAACAACAACCTCAACATTGAAAAACACCAACAAATTCAACAACAACCTCAACATTGAAAAACACCAACAAATTCAACAACAACCTCAACATTGAAAAACACTAACAAATTCAGCAACAACCTCGAAATTGAAAAACACCAACAAATTCAACAACAAACTCAACATTGAAAAACACCAACAAATTCAACAACAACCTCAACATTGAAAAACAACAACAAATTCAACAATAACCTCAACATTGAAAAACAAGAACAACCTCAACATTGAAAAACACCAACAAATTCAACAACAACCTCAACATTGAAAAACAACAACAAACTCAACATTGAAAAACACCAACAAATTCAACAACAACCTCAACATTGAAAAACAACAACAACCTCAACATTGAAAAACACCAACAAATTCAACAACAACCTCAACATTGAAAAACACCAACAAATTCAACAACAACCTCAACATTGAAAAACAACAACAACCTCAACATTGAAAAACACCAACAAATTCAACAACAATCTCAACATTGAAAAACAACAACAACCTCAACATTGAAAAACACCAACAAATTCAGCAGCAACCTCAACATTGAAAAACACCAACAAATTCAACAATAACCACAACATTGAAAAACAACAACAACCTCAACATTGAAAAACACCAACAAATTCAACAACAACCTCAACATTGAAAAACAACAACAAACTCAACATTGAAAAACACCAACAAATTCAACAACAACCTCAACATTGAAAAACAACAACAACCTCAACATTGAAAAACACCAACAAATTCAACAACAACCTCAACATTGAAAAACACAAACAAATTCAACAACAACCTCAACATTGAAAAACACCAACAATCTCAACATTGAAAGACACCAACAAATTCAACAAAAACCTCAACATTGAAAAACAACAACAACCTCAACATTGAAAAACACCAACAAATTCAACAACAACCTCAACATTGAAAAACAACAACAAACTAAACATTGAAAAACACCAACAAATTCAACAACAACCTCAACATTGAAAAACAACAACAACCTCAACATTGAAAAACACCAACAAATTCAACAACAACCTCAACATTGAAAAACAGCAACAAATTCAACAACAACCTCAACATTGAAAAACACCAACAAATTCAACAACAAACTCAACATTGAGAAACGCCAACAAATTCAACAACAACCTCAACATTGAAAAACAACAACAACCTCAACATTGAAAAACACCAACAAATTCAACAACAACCTCAACATTGAAAAGCACCAACAAATTCAACAACAACCTCAACATTGAAAAACAACAACAACCTCAACATTGAAAAACACCAACAAATTCAACAATAACCTCAACATTGAAAAACAAGAACAACCTCAACATTGAAAAACACCAACAAATTCAACAACAACCTCAACATTGAAAAACAACAACAAACTCAACATTGAAAAACACCAACAAATTCAACAACAACCTCAACATTGAAAAACAACAACAACCTCAACATTGAAAAACACCAACAAATTCAACAACAACCTCAACATTGAAAAACACCAACAAATTCAACAACAACCTCAACATTGAAAAACAACAACAACCTCAACATTGAAAAACACCAACAAATTCAACAACAATCTCAACATTGAAAAACAACAACAACCTCAACATTGAACAACACCAACAAATTCAGCAGCAACCTCAACATTGAAAAACACCAACAAATTCAACAACAACCTCAGCATTGAAAAACAACAACAACCTCAACATTGAAAAACACCAACAAATTCAACAACAACCTCAACATTGAAAAACAACAACAACCTCAACATTGAAAAACACCAACAAATTCAACAACAACCTCAACATTGAAAAACAGCAACAAATTCAACAACAACCTCAACATTGAAAAACACCAACAAATTCAACAACAAACTCAACATTGAGAAACGCCAACAAATTCAACAACAACCTCAACATTGAAAAACAACAACAACCTCAACATTGAAAAACACCAACAAATTCAACAACAACCTCAACATTGAAAAACACCAACAAATTCAACAACAACCTCAACATTGAAAAACAACAACAACCTCAACATTGAAAAACACCAACAAATTCAACAACAACCTCAACATTGAAAAACAGCAACAAATTCAACAACAACCTCAACATTGAAAAACACCAACAAATTCAACAACAAACTCAACATTGAGAAACGCCAACAAATTCAACAACAACCTCAACATTGAAAAACAACAACAACCTCAACATTGAAAAACACCAACAAATTCAACAATAACCTCAACATTGAAAAACAAGAACAACCTCAACATTGAAAAACACCAACAAATTCAACAACAACCTCAACATTGAAAAACAACAACAAACTCAACATTGAAAAACACCAACAAATTCAACAACAACCTCAACATTGAAAAACAACAACAACCTCAACATTGAAAAACACCAACAAATTCAACAACAACGTCAACATTGAAAAACACCAACAAATTCAACAACAACCTCAACATTGAAAAACAACAACAACCTCAACATTGAAAAACACCAACAAATTCAACAACAATCTCAACATTGAAAAACAACAACAACCTCAACATTGAAAAACACCAACAAATTCAGCAGCAACCTCAACATTGAAAAACACCAACAAATTCAACAACAACCTCAGCATTGAAAAACAACAACAACCTCAACATTGAAAAACACCAACAAATTCAACAACAACCTCAACATTGAAAAACAACAACAACCTCAACATTGAAAAACACCAACAAATTCAACAACAACTTCAACATTGAAAAACACCAACAAATTCAACAACAACCTCGAAATTGAAAAACACCAACAAATACAACAACAACCTCAACATTGAGAAACAACAACAATCACAACATTGAAAAACACCAACAAATTCAACAACAACCTCAACATTGAAAAACAACAACAACCTCAACATTGAAAAACACCAACAAATTCAACAACAACCTCGACATTGAAAAACACCCTCAAATTCAAAATCAACCTCAACATTGAAAAACACCAACAACCTCAAAATTGAAAAAACACCAACAAATTCAACAACAACCTCAACATTTAAAAACAACAAAAACCTCAACATTGAAAAACACCAACAAATTCAACAACAACCTCAACATTGAAAAACACCAACAAATTCAACAAAAACCTCAACATTGAAAAACACCAACAAACTCAACAACAACCTGAACATTGAAAAATAACAACAACCTCAACATTGAAAAACACCAACAAATTCAACAACAATCTCAACATTGAAAAACACCCACAAATTCAACAACAACCTCAACATTGAAAAACACCAACAAATTGAACAACAACCTCAACATTGAAAAACAACAACAACCTAAATATTGAAAAACACCAACAAATTCAACAACAACCTCAACATTGAAAAACAACAACAACCTCAACATTGAAAAACACCAACAAATTCAACAACAACCTCAACATTGAAAAACACCAACCAATTCAACAACAACCTCAGCATTGAAAAATAACAACAACATCAACATTGAAAAACACCAACAAATTCAACAACAACCTCAACATTGAAAAACACCAACAACCTCAACATTGAAAAACACCAGCAAATTCAACAACAACTTCAACATTGAAAAACACCAACAAATTCAACAACAACCTCGAATTTGAAAAACACCAACAAATACAACAACAACCTCAACATTGAAAAACAACAAAAACCTCAACATTGAAAAACACCAACAAATTCAACAACAACCTCAACATTGAAAAACAACAACATCCTCAAAATTGAAAAACACCAACAAATTCAACAACAACCCCAACATTTAAAAACAACAACAACCTCAACATTGAAAAACACCAACAAATTCAACAACAACCTCAACATTGAAAAACAACAACAACCTCAACATTGAAAAACACCAACAAATTCAACAACAACCTCAACATTGAAAAACAACAACAAACTCAACATTGAAAAACACCAACAAATTCAACAACAACCTCAGCATTGAAAAACAACAACAACCTCAACATTGAAAAACACCAACAAATTCAACAACAACCTCAACATTGAAAAACAACAACAACCTCAACATTGAAAAACACCAACAAATTCAACAACAACCTCAAAATTGAAAAACAACAACAACCTCAACATTGAAAAACACCAACAAATTCAACAACAACCTCAACATTGAAAAACAACAACAAACTAAACATTGCAAAACACCAACAAATTCAACAACAACCTCAACATTCAAAAACAACAACAACCTCAACATTGAAAAACACCAACAAATTCAACAACAACCTCAACATTGAAAAACACCAACAAATTCAACAACAACCTCAACATTGAAAAACACTAACAAATTCAGCAACAACCTCGAAATTGAAAAACACCAACAAATTCAACAACAAACTCAACATTGAAAAACACCAACAAATTCAACAACAACCTCAACATTGAAAAACAACAACAAATTCAACAATAACCTCAACATTGAAAAACAAGAACAACCTCAACATTGAAAAACACCAACAAATTCAACAACAACCTCAACATTGAAAAACAACAACAAACTCAACATTGAAAAACACCAACAAATTCAACAACAACCTCAACATTGAAAAACAACAACAACCTCAACATTGAAAAACACCAACAAATTCAACAACAACCTCAACATTGAAAAACACCAACAAATTCAACAACAACCTCAACATTGAAAAACAACAACAACCTCAACATTGAAAAACACCAACAAATTCAACAACAATCTCAACATTGAAAAACAACAACAACCTCAACATTGAAAAACACCAACAAATTCAGCAGCAACCTCAACATTGAAAAACACCAACAAATTCAACAACAACCTCAGCATTGAAAAACAACAACAACCTCAACATTGAAAAACACCAACAAATTCAACAACAACCTCAACATTGAAAAACAACAACAACCTCAACATTGAAAAACACCAACAAATTCAACAACAACTTCAACATTGAAAAACACCAACAAATTCAACAACAACCTCGAAATTGAAAAACACCAACAAATACAACAACAACCTCAACATTGAGAAACAACAACAACCTCAACATTGAAAAACACCAACAAATTCAACAACAACCTCAACATTGAAAAACAACAACAACCTCAACATTGCAAAACACCAGCAAATTCAACAACAACCTCAACATTTAAAAACACCAACAAATTGAACAACAGCCTCAACATTGAAAAACAACAACAATCTCAACATTGAAAAACACCAACAAATTCAACAACAACCTCAACATTGAAAAACAACAACAACCTCAACATTGAAAAACACCAACAAATTCAACAACAACCTCGACATTGAAAAACACCCTCAAATTCAAAATCAACCTCAACATTGAAAAACACCAACAACCTCAAAATTGAAAAAACACCAACAAATTCAACAACAACCTCAACATTTAAAAACAACAAAAACCTCAACATTGAAAAACACCAACAAATTCAACAACAACCTCAACATTGAAAAAAAAAACAAATTCAACAAAAACCTCAACATTGAAAAACACCAACAAACTCAACAACAACCTCAACATTGAAAAATAACAACAACCTCAACATTGAAAAACACCAACAAATTCAACAACAATCTCAACATTGAAAAACACCCACAAATTCAACAACAACCTCAACATTGAAAAACACCAACAAATTGAACAACAACCTCAACATTGAAAAACAACAACAACCTAAATATTGAAAAACACCAACAAATTCAACAACAACCTCAACATTGAAAAACACCAACAAATTCAACAACAACCTCAACATTGAAAAACACCAACCAATTCAACAACAACCTCAGCATTGAAAAATAACAACAACATCAACATTGAAAAACACCAACAAATTCAACAACAACCTCAACATTGAAAAACACCAACAACCTCAACATTGAAAAACACCAGCAAATTCAACAACAACTTCAACATTGAAAAACACCAACAAATTCAACAACAACCTCGAATTTGAAAAACACCAACAAATACAACAACAACCTCAACATTGAAAAACAACAAAAACCTCAACATTGAAAAACACCAACAAATTCAACAACAACCTCAACATTGAAAAACAACAAAATCCTCAAAATTGAAAAACACCAACAAATTCAACAACAACCCCAACATTTAAAAACAACAACAACCTCAACATTGAAAAACACCAACAAATTCAACAACAACCTCAACATTGAAAAACAACAACAACCTCAACATTGAAAAACACCAACAAATTCAACAACAACCTCAACATTGAAAAACAACAACAAACTCAACATTGAAAAACACCAACAAATTCAACAACAACCTCAGCATTGAAAAACAACAACAACCTCAACATTGAAAAACACCAACAAATTCAACAACAACCTCAACATTGAAAAACAACAACAACCTCAACATTGAAAAACACCAACAAATTCAACAACAACCTCAAAATTGAAAAACAACAACAACCTCAACATTGAAAAACACCAACAAATTCAACAACAACCTCAACATTGAAAAACAACAACAAACTAAACATTGAAAAAAACCAACAAATTCAACAACAACCTCAACATTCAAAAACAACAACAACCTCAACATTGAAAAACACCAACAAATTCAACAACAACCTCAACATTGAAAAACACCAACAAATTCAACAACAACCTCAACATTGAAAAACACTAACAAATTCAGCAACAACCTCGAAATTGAAAAACACCAACAAATTCAACAACAAACTCAACATTGAAAAACACCAACAAATTCAACAACAACCTCAACATTGAAAAAAAACAACAACCTCAACATTGAAAAACACCAACAAATTCAACAACAATCTCAACATTGAAAAGCACCAACAACTTCAACAACAACCTCAACATTGAAAAACAACAACAACCTCAACATTGAAAAACACCCACAAATTCAACAACAACCTGAACATTGAAAAACAACAAGAAACTCAACATTGAAAAACACCAACAAATTCAACAACAACCTCAACATTGAAAAACAAAAACAACCTCAACATTGAAAAACACCAACAAATTCAACAACAACCTCCACGTTGAAAAACACCAACAAATTCAACAACAACCTCAACATTGAAAAACAACAACAACCTAAACATTGAAAAACACCAACAAATTCAACAACAACCTCAACATTGAAAAACAACAACAACCTCAACATTGAAAAACAGCAACAAATTCAACAACAACCTCAACATTGAAAAACACCAACAAATTCAACAACAACCTCAGCATTGAAAAATAACAACAACCTCAACATTGAAAAACACCAACAAATTCAAAAACAACCTCAACATTGAAAAACAACAACAACCTCAACATTGAAAAACACCAACAAATTCAACAACAACTTCAACATTGAAAAACACTAACAAATTCAACAACAACCTCAACATTGAAAAACAACAACAACCTCAACATTGAAAAACACCAACAAATTCAACAACAACCTCAACATTGAAAAACACCAACAAATTCAACAACAACCTCAGCATTGAAAAACAACAACAACCTCAACATTGAAAAACACCAACAAATTCAAAAACAACCTCAACATTGAAAAACAACAACAACTTCAACATTGAAAAACACCAACAAATTCAACAACAACCTCAACATTGAAAAACAACAACAACCTCAACATTGAAAAACAGCAACAAATTCAACAACAACCTCAACATTGAAAAACACCAACAAATTCAACAACAACCTCAGCATTGAAAAACAACAACAACCTCAACATTGAAAAACACCAACAAATTCAAAAACAACCTCAACATTGAAAAACAACAACAACCTCAACATTGAAAAACACCAACAAATTCAACAACAACCTCAACATTGAAAAACAACAACAAATTCAACAACAACCTCAACATTGAAAAACACTAACAAATTCAGCAACAACCTCGAAATTGAAAAACACCAACAAATTCAACAACAAACTCAACATTGAAAAACACCAACAAATTCAACAACAACCTCAACATTGAAAAACAACAACAAATTCAACAATAACCTCAACATTGAAAAACAAGAACAACCTCAACATTGAAAAACACCAACAAATTCAACAACAACCTCAACATTGAAAAACAACAACAAACTCAACATTGAAAAACACCAACAAATTCAACAACAACCTCAACATTGAAAAAAAACAACAACCTCAACATTGAAAAACACCAACAAATTCAACAACAACCTCAACATTGAAAAACACCAACAAATTCAACAACAACCTCAACATTGAAAAACAACAACAACCTCAACATTGAAAAACACCAACAAATTCAACAACAATCTCAACATTGAAAAACAACAACAACCTCAACATTGAAAAACACCAACAAATTCAGCAGCAACCTCAACATTGAAAAACACCAACAAATTCAACAACAACCTCAGCATTGAAAAACAACAACAACCTCAACATTGAAAAACACCAACAAATTCAACAACAACCTCAACATTGAAAAACAACAACAACCTCAACATTGAAAAACACCAACAAATTCAACAACAACTTCAACATTGAAAAACACCAACAAATTCAACAACAACCTCGAAATTGAAAAACACCAACAAATACAACAACAACCTCAACATTGAGAAACAACAACAACCTCAACATTGAAAAACACCAACAAATTCAACAACAACCTCAACATTGAAAAACAACAACAACCTCAACATTGCAAAACACCAGCAAATTCAACAACAACCTCAACATTTAAAAACACCAACAAATTGAACAACAGCCTCAACATTGAAAAACAACAACAATCTCAACATTGAAAAACACCAACAAATTCAACAACAACCTCAACATTGAAAAACAACAACAACCTCAACATTGAAAAACACCAACAAATTCAACAACAACCTCGACATTGAAAAACACCCTCAAATTCAAAATCAACCTCAACATTGAAAAACACCAACAACCTCAAAATTGAAAAAACACCAACAAATTCAACAACAACCTCAACATTTAAAAACAACAAAAACCTCAACATTGAAAAACACCAACAAATTCAACAACAACCTCAACATTGAAAAACACGAACAAATTCAACAAAAACCTCAACATTGAAAAACACCAACAAACTCAACAACAACCTCAACATTGAAAAATAACAACAACCTCAACATTGAAAAACACCAACAAATTCAACAACAATCTCAACATTGAAAAACACCCACAAATTCAACAACAACCTCAACATTGAAAAACACCAACAAATTGAACAACAACCTCAACATTGAAAAACAACAACAACCTAAATATTGAAAAACACCAACAAATTCAACAACAACCTCAACATTGAAAAACAACAACAACCTCAACATTGAAAAACACCAACAAATTCAACAACAACCTCAACATTGAAAAACACCAACCAATTCAACAACAACCTCAGCATTGAAAAATAACAACAACATCAACATTGCAAAACACCAACAAATTCAACAACAACCTCAACATTGAAAAACACCAACAACCTCAACATTGAAAAACACCAGCAAATTCAACAACAACTTCAACATTGAAAAACACCAACAAATTCAACAACAACCTCGAATTTGAAAAACACCAACAAATACAACAACAACCTCAACATTGAAAAACAACAAAAACCTCAACATTGAAAAACACCAACAAATTCAACAACAACCTCAACATTGAAAAACAACAACATCCTCAAAATTGAAAAACACCAACAAATTCAACAACAACCCCAACATTTAAAAACAACAACAACCTCAACATTGAAAAACACCAACAAATTCAACAACAACCTCAACATTGAAAAACAACAACAACCTCAACATTGAAAAACACCAACAAATTCAACAACAACCTCAACATTGAAAAACAACAACAAACTCAACATTGAAAAACACCAACAAATTCAACAACAACCTCAGCATTGAAAAACAACAACAACCTCAACATTGAAAAACACCAACAAATTCAACAACAACCTCAACATTGAAAAACAACAACAACCTCAACATTGAAAAACACCAACAAATTCAACAACAACCTCAAAATTGAAAAACAACAACAACCTCAACATTGAAAAACACCAACAAATTCAACAACAACCTCAACATTGAAAAACAACAACAAACTAAACATTGAAAAACACCAACAAATTCAACAACAACCTCAACATTCAAAAACAACAACAACCTCAACATTGAAAAACACCAACAAATTCAACAACAACCTCAACATTGAAAAACACCAACAAATTCAACAACAACCTCAACATTGAAAAACACTAACAAATTCAGCAACAACCTCGAAATTGAAAAACACCAACAAATTCAACAACAAACTCAACATTGAAAAACACCAACAAATTCAACAACAACCTCAACATTGAAAAACAACAACAACCTCAACATTGAAAAACACCAACAAATTCAACAACAATCTCAACATTGAAAAGCACCAACAACTTCAACAACAACCTCAACTTTGAAAAACAACAACAACCTCAACATTGAAAAACACCCACAAATTCAACAACAACCTGAACATTGAAAAACAACAAGAAACTCAACATTGAAAAACACGAACAAATTCAACAACAACCTCCACGTTGAAAAACACCAACAAATTCAACAACAACCTCAACATTGAAAAACAACAACAACCTAAACATTGAAAAACACCAACAAATTCAACAACAACCTCAACATTGAAAAACAACAACAACCTCAACATTGAAAAACAGCAACAAATTCAACAACAACCTCAACATTGAAAAACACCAACAAATTCAACAACAACCTCAGCATTGAAAAATAACAACAACCTCAACATTGAAAAACACCAACAAATTCAAAAACAACCTCAACATTGAAAAACAACAACAACCTCAACATTGAAAAACACCAACAAATTCAACAACAACTTCAACATTGAAAAACACCAACAAATTCAACAACAACCTCAACATTGAAAAACAACAACAACCTCAACATTGAAAAACACCAACAAATTCAACAACAACCTCAACATTGAAAAACACCAACAAATTCAACAACAACCTCAGCATTGAAAAACAACAACAACCTCAACATTGAAAAACACCAACAAATTCAAAAACAACCTCAACATTGAAAAACAACAACAACTTCAACATTGAAAAACACCAACAAATTCAACAACAACCTCAACATTGAAAAACAACAACAACCTCAACATTGAAAAACACCAACAAATTCAACAACAACCTCAACATTGAAAAACACCAACAAATTCAACAACAACCTCAGCATTGAAAAACAACAACAACCTCAACATTGAAAAACACCAACAAATTCAAAAACAACCTCAACATTGAAAAACAACAACAACCTCAACATTGAAAAACACCAACAAATTCAACAACAACCTCAACATTGAAAAACAACAACAAACTCAACATTGAAAAACACCAACAAATTCAACAACAACCTCAACATTGAAAAACAACAACAACCTCAACATTGAAAAACACCAACAAATTCAACAACAACCTCAACATTGAAAAACACAAACTAATTCAACAACAACCTCAACATTGAAAAACACCAACAATCTCAAAATTGAAAGACACCAACAAATTCAACAAAAACCTCAAAATTGAAAAACAACAACAACCTCAACATTGAAAAACACCAACAAATTCAACAACAACCTCAACATTGAAAAACAACAACCAGCTAAACATTGAAAAACACCAACAAATTCAACAACAACCTCAACATTGAAAAACAACAACAACCTCAACATTGAAAAACACCAACAAATTCAACAACAACCTCAACATTGAAAAACACCAACAAATTCAACAACAACCTCAACATTGAAAAACACCAACAAATTCAACAACAAACTCAACATTGAGAAACGCCAACAAATTCAACAACAACCTCAACATTGAAAAACAACAACAACCTCAACATTGAAAAACACCAACAAATTCAACAACAACCTCAACATTGAAAAGCACCAACAAATTCCACAACAACCTCAACATTGAAAAACAGCAACAAATTCAACAACAACCTCAACATTGAAAAACAACAACAACCTAGACATTGAAAAACACCAACAAATTCAACAACAACCTCAACATTGAAAAACAACAACAACCTCAACATTGAAAAACACCAACAAATTCAACAACAACCTCAACATTGAAAAACACCAACAAATTCAACAACAACCTCAACATTGAAAAACAACAACAACCTCAACATTGAAAAACACCAACAAATTCAACAACAACCTCAGCATTGAAAAACAACAACAACCTCAACATTGAAAAACACCAACAAATTCAACAACAACCTCAACATTGAAAAACAACAACAACCTCAACATTGAAAAACACCAACAAATTCAACAACAACTTCAACATTGAAAAACACCAACAAATTCAACAACAACCTCGAAATTGAAAAACACCAACAAATACAACAACAACCTCAACATTGAGAAACAACAACAACCTCAACATTGAAAAACACCAACAAATTCAACAACAACCTCAACATTGAAAAACAACAACAACCTCAACATTGCAAAACACCAGCAAATTCAACAACAACCTCAACATTTAAAAACACCAACAAATTGAACAACAGCCTCAACATTGAAAAACAACAACAATCTCAACATTGAAAAACACCAACAAATTCAACAACAACCTCAACATTGAAAAACAACAACAACCTCAACATTGAAAAACACCAACAAATTCAACAACAACCTCGACATTGAAAAACACCCTCAAATTCAAAATCAACCTCAACATTGAAAAACACCAACAACCTCAAAATTGAAAAAACACCAACAAATTCAACAACAACCTCAACATTTAAAAACAACAAAAACCTCAACATTGAAAAACACCAACAAATTCAACAACAACCTCAACATTGAAAAACACCAACAAATTCAACAAAAACCTCAACATTGAAAAACACCAACAAACTCAACAACAACCTCAACATTGAAAAATAACAACAACCTCAACATTGAAAAACACCAACAAATTCAACAACAATCTCAACATTGAAAAACACCCACAAATTCAACAACAACCTCAACATTGAAAAACACCAACAAATTGAACAACAACCTCAACATTGAAAAACAACAACAACCTAAATATTGAAAAACACCAGAAAATTCAACAACAACCTCAACATTGAAAAACAACAACAACCTCAACATTGAAAAACACCAACAAATTCAACAACAACCTCAACATTGAAAAACACCAACCAATTCAACAACAACCTCAGCATTGAAAAATAACAACAACATCAACATTGAAAAACACCAACAAATTCAACAACAACCTCAACATTGAAAAACACGAACAACCTCAACATTGAAAAACACCAGCAAATTCAACAACAACTTCAACATTGAAAAACACCAACAAATTCAACAACAACCTCGAATTTGAAAAACACCAACAAATACAACAACAACCTCAACATTGAAAAACAACAAAAACCTCAACATTGAAAAACACCAACAAATTCAACAACAACCTCAACATTGAAAAACAACAACATCCTCAAAATTGAAAAACACCAACAAATTCAACAACAACCCCAACATTTAAAAACAACAACAACCTCAACATTGAAAAACACCAACAAATTCAACAACAACCTCAACATTGAAAAACAACAACAACCTCAACATTGAAAAACACCAACAAATTCAACAACAACCTCAACATTGAAAAACAACAACAAACTCAACATTGAAAAACACCAACAAATTCAACAACAACCTCAGCATTGAAAAACAACAACAACCTCAACATTGAAAAACACCAACAAATTCAACAACAACCTCAACATTGAAAAACAACAACAACCTCAACATTGAAAAACACCAACAAATTCAACAACAACCTCAAAATTGAAAAACAACAACAACCTCAACATTGAAAAACACCAACAAATTCAACAACAACCTCAACATTGAAAAACAACAACAAACTAAACATTGAAAAACACCAACAAATTCAACAACAACCTCAACATTCAAAAACAACAACAACCTCAACATTGAAAAACACCAACAAATTCAACAACAACCTCAACATTGAAAAACACCAACAAATTCAACAACAACCTCAACATTGAAAAACACTAACAAATTCAGCAACAACCTCGAAATTGAAAAACACCAACAAATTCAACAACAAACTCAACATTGAAAAACACCAACAAATTCAACAACAACCTCAACATTGAAAAACAACAACAACCTCAACATTGAAAAACACCAACAAATTCAACAACAATCTCAACATTGAAAAGCACCAACAACTTCAACAACAACCTCAACATTGAAAAACAACAACAACCTCAACATTGAAAAACACCCACAAATTCAACAACAACCTGAACATTGAAAAACAACAAGAAACTCAACATTGAAAAACAACAACAAATTCAACAACAACCTCAACATTGAAAAACAAAAACAACCTCAACATTGAAAAACACCAACAAATTCAACAACAACCTCCACGTTGAAAAACACCAACAAATTCAACAACAACCTCAACATTGAAAAACAACAACAACCTAAACATTGAAAAACACCAACAAATTCAACAACAACCTCAACATTGAAAAACAACAACAACCTCAACATTGAAAAACAGCAACAAATTCAACAACAACCTCAACATTGAAAAACACCAACAAATTCAACAACAACCTCAGCATTGAAAAATAACAACAACCTCAACATTGAAAAACACCAACAAATTCAAAAACAACCTCAACATTGAAAAACAACAACAACCTCAACATTGAAAAACACCAACAAATTCAACAACAACTTCAACATTGAAAAACACCAACAAATTCAACAACAACCTCAACATTGAAAAACAACAACAACCTCAACATTGAAAAACAGCAACAAATTCAACAACAACCTCAACATTGAAAAACACCAACAAATTCAACAACAACCTCAGCATTGAAAAACAACAACAACCTCAACATTGAAAAACACCAACAAATTCAAAAACAACCTCAACATTGAAAAACAACAACAACTTCAACATTGAAAAACACCAACAAATTCAACAACAACCTCGACATTGAAAAACAACAACAACCTCAACATTGAAAAACAGCAACAAATTCAACAACAACCTCAACATTGAAAAACACCAACAAATTCAACAACAACCTCAGCATTGAAAAACAACAACAACCTCAACATTGAAAAACACCAACAAATTCAAAAACAACCTCAACATTGAAAAACAACAACAACCTCAACATTGAAAAACACCAACAAATTCAACAACAACCTCAACATTGAAAAACAACAACAAACTCAACATTGAAAAACACCAACAAATTCAACAACAACCTCAACATTGAAAAACAACAACAACCTCAACATTGAAAAACACCAACAAATTCAACAACAACCTCAACATTGAAAAACACAAACTAATTCAACAACAACCTCAACATTGAAAAACACCAACAATCTCAAAATTGAAAGACACCAACAAATTCAACAAAAACCTCAACATTGAAAAACAACAACAACCTCAACATTGAAAAACACCAACAAATTCAACAACAACCTCAACATTGAAAAACAACAACCAGCTAAACATTGAAAAACACCAACAAATTCAACAACAACCTCAACATTGAAAAACAACAACAACCTCAACATTGAAAAACACCAACAAATTCAACAACAACCTCAACATTGAAAAACACCAACAAGTTCAACAACAACCTCAACATTGAAAAACACCAACAAATTCAACAACAAACTCAACATTGAGAAACGCCAACAAATTCAACAACAACCTCAACATTGAAAAACAACAACAACCTCAACATTGAAAAACACCCACAAATTCAACAACAACCTCAACATTGAAAAGCACCAACAAATTCCACAACAACCTCAACATTGAAAAACAGCAACAAATTCAACAACAACCTCAACATTGAAAAACAACAACAACCTAAACATTGAAAAACACCAACAAATTCAACAACAATCTCAACATTGAAAAACAACAACAACCTCAACATTGAAAAACACCAACAAATTCAGCAGCAACCTCAACATTGAAAAACACCAACAAATTCAACAACAACCTCAGCATTGAAAAACAACAACAACCTCAACATTGAAAAACACCAACAAATTCAACAACAACCTCAACATTGAAAAACAACAACAACCTCAACATTGAAAAACACCAACAAATTCAACAACAACTTCAACATTGAAAAAGACCAACAAATTCAACAACAACCTCGAAATTGAAAAACACCAACAAATACAACAACAACCTCAACATTGAGAAACAACAACAACCTCAACATTGAAAAACACCAACAAATTCAAAAACAACCTCAACATTGAAAAACAACAACAACCTCAACATTGAAAAACACCAACAAATTCAACAACAACTTCAACATTGAAAAACACCAACAAATTCAACAACAACCTCAACATTGAAAAACAACAACAACCTCAACATTGAAAAACAGCAACAAATTCAACAACAACCTCAACATTGAAAAACACCAACAAATTCAACAACAACCTCAGCATTGAAAAACAACAACAACCTCAACATTGAAAAACACCAACAAATTCAAAAACAACCTCAACATTGAAAAACAACAACAACTTCAACATTGAAAAACACCAACAAATTCAACAACAACCTCAACATTGAAAAACAACAACAACCTCAACATTGAAAAACAGCAACAAATTCAACAACAACCTCAACATTGAAAAACACCAACAAATTCAACAACAACCTCAGCATTGAAAAACAACAACAACCTCAACATTGAAAAACACCAACAAATTCAAAAACAACCTCAACATTGAAAAACAACAACAACCTCAACATTGAAAAACACCAACAAATTCAACAACAACCTCAACATTGAAAAACAACAACAAACTCAACATTGAAAAACACCAACAAATTCAACAACAACCTCAACATTGAAAAACAACAACAACCTCAACATTGAAAAACACCAACAAATTCAACAACAACCTCAACATTGAAAAACACAAACTAATTCAACAACAACCTCAACATTGAAAAACACCAACAATCTCAAAATTGAAAGACACCAACAAATTCAACAACAACCTCAACATTGAAAAACAACAACAACCTCAACATTGAAAAACACCAACAAATTCAACAACAACCTCAACATTGAAAAACAACAACCAGCTAAACATTGCAAAACACCAACAAATTCAACAACAACCTCAACATTGAAAAACAACAACAACCTCAACATTGAAAAACACCAACAAATTCAACAACAACCTCAACATTGAAAAACACCAACAAATTCAACAACAACCTCAACATTGAAAAACACCAACAAATTCAACAACAAACTCAACATTGAGAAACGCCAACAAATTCAACAACAACCTCAACATTGAAAAACAACAACAACCTCAACATTGAAAAACACCAACAAATTCAACAACAACCTCAACATTGAAAAGCACCAACAAATTCCACAACAACCTCAACATTGAAAAACAGCAACAAATTCAACAACAACCTCAACATTGAAAAACAACAACAACCTAAACATTGAAAAACACCAACAAATTCAACAACAATCTCAACATTGAAAAACAACAACAACCTCAACATTGAAAAACACCAACAAATTCAGCAGCAACCTCAACATTGAAAAACACCAACAAATTCAACAACAACCTCAGCATTGAAAAACAACAACAACCTCAACATTGAAAAACACCAACAAATTCAACAACAACCTCAACATTGAAAAACAACAACAACCTCAACATTGAAAAACACCAACAAATTCAACAACAACTTCAACATTGAAAAAGACCAACAAATTCAACAACAACCTCGAAATTGAAAAACACCAACAAATACAACAACAACCTCAACATTGAGAAACAACAACAACCTCAACATTGAAAAACACCAACAAATTCAACAACAACCTCAACATTGAAAAACAACAACAACCTCAACATTGCAAAACACCAGCAAATTCAACAACAACCTCAACATTTAAAAACACCAACAAATTGAACAACAACATCAACATTGAAAAACAGCAACAATCTCAACATTGAAAAACGCCAACAAATTCAACAACAACCTCAACATTGAAAAACAACAACAACCTCAACATTGAAAAACACCAACAAATTCAACAACAACCTCGACATTGAAAAACACCCTCAAATTCAAAATCAACCTCAACATTGAAAAACACCAACAACCTCAAAATTGAAAAAACACCAACAAATTCAACAACAACCTCAACATTTAAAAACAACAAAAACCTCAACATTGAAAAACACCAACAAATTCAACAACAACCTCAACATTGAAAAACACCAACAAATTCAACAAAAACCTCAACATTGAAAAACACCAACAAACTCAACAACAACCTCAACATTGAAAAATAACAACAACCTCAACATTGAAAAACACCAACAAATTCAACAACAATCTCAACATTGAAAAACACCCACAAATTCAACAACAACCTCAACATTGAAAAACACCAACAAATTCAACAACAACCTCAACATTGAAAAACAACAACAACCTAAACATTGAAAAACACCAACAAATTCAACAACAACCTCAACATTGAAAAACAACAACAACCTCAACATTGAAAAACACCAACAAATTCAACAACAACCTCAACATTGAAAAACACCAACAAATTCAACAACAACCTCAGCATTGAAAAACAACAACAACATCAACATTGAAAAACACCAACAAATTCAACAACAACCTCAACATTGAAAAACAACAACAACCTCAACATTGAAAAACACCAGCAAATTCAACAACAACTTCAACATTGAAAAACACCAACAAATTCAACAACAACCTCGAATTTGAAAAACACCAACAAATACAACAACAACCTCAACATTGAAAAACAACAAAAACCTCAACATTGAAAAACACCAACAAATTCAACAACAACCTCAACATTGAAAAACAACAACATCCTCAAAACTGAAAAACACCAACAAATTCAACAACAACCCCAACATTTAAAAACAACAACAACCTCAACATTGAAAAACACCAACAAATTCAACAACAACCTCAACATTGAAAAACAACAAGAACCTCAACATTGAAAAACACCAACAAATTCAACAGCAACCTCAACATTGAAAAACAACAACAAACTCAACATTGAAAAACACCAACAAATTCAACAACAACCTCAACGTTGAAAAACACCAACAAATTCAACAACAACCTCAACATTGAAAAACAACAACAACCGAAACATTGAAAAACACCAACAAATTCAACAGCAACCTCAACATTGAAAAAGAAAAACAACCTCAACATTTAAAAACACCAACAAATTCAACAACAACCTCAACATTGAAAAACAACAACAAACTCAACATTGAAAAACACCAACAAATTCAACAACAACCTCAACGTTGAAAAACACCAACAAATTCAACAACAACCTCAACATTGAAAAACAACAACAACCGAAACATTGAAAAACACCAACAAATTCAACAGCAACCTCAACATTGAAAAAGAAAAACAACCTCAACATTGAAAAACACCAACAAATTCAACAACAACCTCAACATTGAAAAACACCAACAAATTCAACAACAACCTCAGCATTGAAAAATAACAACAACCTCAACATTGAAAAACACCAACAAATTCAACAACAACCTCAACATTGAAAAACAACAACAACCTCAACATTGAAAAACAACAACAACCTCAACATTGAAAAACACCAACAAATTCAACAACAACCTCAACATTGAAAAACAACAACAACCTCAACATTGAAAAACACCAACAAATTCAACAACAACCTCAACATTGAAAAACACCAACAAATTCAACAACAACCTCAGCATTGAAAAACAACAACAACCTCAACATTGAAAAACACCAACAAATTCAACAACAACCTCAAAATTGAAAAACAACAACAACCTCAACATTGAAAAACACCAACAAATTCAACAACAACCTCAACATTGAAAAACAACAACATCCTCAAAATTGAAAAACACCAACAAATTCAACAACAACCCCAACATTTAAAAACAACAACAACCTCAACATTGAAAAACACCAACAAATTCAACAACAACCTCAACATTGAAAAACAACAACAACCTCAACATTGAAAAACACCAACAAATTCAACAACAACCTCAACATTGAAAAACAACAACAAACTCAACATTGAAAAACACCAACAAATTCAACAACAACCTCAACATTGAAAAACAACAACAACCTCAACATTGAAAAACACCAACAAATTCAAGAACAACCTCAACGTTGAAAAACACCAACAAATTCAACAACAACCTCAACATTGAAAAACAACAACAACCGAAACATTGAAAAACACCAACAAGTTCAACAGCAACCTCAACATTGAAAAAGAAAAACAACCTCAAGATTGAAAAACACCAACAAATTCAACAACAACCTCAACATTGAAAAACACCAACAAATTCAACAACAACCTCAGCATTGAAAAACAACAACAACCTCAACATTGAAAAACACCAACAAATTCAACAACAACCTCAACATTGAAAAACAACAACAACCTCAACATTGAAAAACAACAACAACCTCAACATTGAAAAACACCAACAAATTCAACAACAACCTCAACATTGAAAAACAACAACAACCTCAACATTGAAAAACACCAACAAATTCAACAACAACCTCAACATTGAAAAACACCTACAAATTCAACAACAACCTCAGCATTGAAAAACAACAACAACCTCAACATTGAAAAACACCAACAAATTCAAAAACAACCTCAACATTGAAAAACAACAACAACCTCAACATTGAAAAACACCAACAAATTCAACAACAACCTCAACATTGAAAAACAACAACAAACTCAACATTGAAAAACACCAACAAATTCAACAACAACCTCAACATTGAAAAACAACAACAACCTCAACATTGAAAAACACCAACAAATTCAACAACAACCTCAACATTGAAAAACACAAACTAATTCAACAACAACCTCAACATTGAAAAACACCAACAAATTCAACAACAACCTCAACATTGAAAAACACAAACTAATTCAACAACAACCTCAACATTGAAAAACAACAACAACCTCAACATTGAAAAACACCAACAAATTCAACAACAACCTCAACATTGAAAAACACCAACAATCTCAAAATTGAAAGACACCAACAAATTCAACAAAAACCTCAACATTGAAAAACAACAACAACCTCAACATTGAAAAACACCAACAAATTCAACAACAACCTCAACATTGAAAAACAACAACCAGCTAAACATTGAAAAACACCAACAAATTCAACAACAACCTCAACATTGAAAAACAACAACAACCTCAACATTGAAAAACACCAACAAATTCAACAACAACCTCAACATTGAAAAACACCAACAAATTCAACAACAACCTCAACATTGAAAAACACCAACAAATTCAACAACAACCTCAACATTGAGAAACGCCAACAAATTCAACAACAACCTCAACATTGAAAAACAACAACAACCTCAACATTGAAAAACACCAACAAATTCAACAACAACCTCAACATTGAAAAGCACCAACAAATTCCACAACAACCTCAACATTGAAAAACAGCAACAAATTCAACAACAACCTCAACATTGAAAAACAACAACAACCTAAACATTGAAAAACACCAACAAATTCAACAACAATCTCAACATTGAAAAACAACAACAACCTCAACATTGAAAAACACCAACAAATTCAGCAGCAACCTCAACATTGAAAAACACCAACAAATTCAACAACAACCTCAGCATTGAAAAACAACAACAACCTCAACATTGAAAAACACCAACAAATTCAACAACAACCTCAACATTGAAAAACAACAACAACCTCAACATTGAAAAACACCAACAAATTCAACAACAACTTCAACATTGAAAAAGACCAACAAATTCAACAACAACCTCGAAATTGAAAAACACCAACAAATACAACAACAACCTCAACATTGAGAAACAACAACAACCTCAACATTGAAAAACACCAACAAATTCAACAACAACCTCAACATTGAAAAACAACAACAACCTCAACATTGCAAAACACCAGCAAATTCAACAACAACCTCAACATTTAAAAACACCAACAAATTGAACAACAACATCAACATTGAAAAACAGCAACAATCTCAACATTGAAAAACACCAACAAATTCAACAACAACCTCAACATTGAAAAACAACAACAACCTCAACATTGAAAAACACCAACAAATTCAACAACAACCTCGACATTGAAAAACACCCTCAAATTCAAAATCAACCTCAACATTGAAAAACACCAACAACCTCAAAATTGAAAAAACACCAACAAATTCAACAACAACCTCAACATTTAAAAACAACAAAAACCTCAACATTGAAAAACACCAACAAATTCAACAACAACCTCAACATTGAAAAACACCAACAAATTCAACAAAAACCTCAACATTGAAAAACACCAACAAACTCAACAACAACCTCAACATTGAAAAATAACAACAACCTCAACATTGAAAAACACCAACAAATTCAACAACAATCTCAACATTGAAAAACACCCACAAATTCAACAACAACCTCAACATTGAAAAACACCAACAAATTCAACAACAACCTCAACATTGAAAAACAACAACAACCTAAACATTGAAAAACACCAACAAATTCAACAACAACCTCAACATTGAAAAACAACAACAACCTCAACATTGAAAAACACCAACAAATTCAACAACAACCTCAACATTGAAAAACACCAACAAATTCAACAACAACCTCAGCATTGAAAAACAACAACAACATCAACATTGAAAAACACCAACAAATTCAACAACAACCTCAACATTGAAAAACAACAACAACCTCAACATTGAAAAACACCAACAAATTCAACAACAACTTCAACATTGAAAAACACCAACAAATTCAACAACAACCTCGAATTTGAAAAACACCAACAAATACAACAACAACCTCAACATTGAAAAACAACAAAAACCTCAACATTGAAAAACACCAACAAATTCAACAACAACCTCAACATTGAAAAACAACAACATCCTCAAAACTGAAAAACACCAACAAATTCAACAACAACCCCAACATTTAAAAACAACAACAACCTCAACATTGAAAAACACCAACAAATTCAACAACAACCTCAACATTGAAAAACAACAAGAACCTCAACATTGAAAAACACCAACAAATTCAACAACAACCTCAACATTGAAAAACAACAACAAACTCAACATTGAAAAACACCAACAAATTCAACAACAACCTCAACATTGAAAAACAACAACAACCTCAACATTGAAAAACACCAACAAATTCAACAACAACCTCAACGTTGAAAAACACCAACAAATTCAACAACAACCTCAACATTGAAAAACAACAACAACCGAAACATTGAAAAACACCAACAAATTCAACAGCAACCTCAACATTGAAAAAGAAAAACAACCTCAACATTTGAAAACACCAACAAATTCAACAACAACCTCAACATTGAAAAACAACAACAAACTCAACATTGAAAAACACCAAGAAATTCAACAACAACCTCAACGTTGAAAAACACCAACAAATTCAACAACAACCTCAACATTGAAAAACAACAACAACCGAAACATTGAAAAACACCAACAAATTGAACAGCAACCTCAACATTGAAAAAGAAAAACAACCTCAACATTGAAAAACACCAACAAATTCAACAACAACCTCAACATTGAAAAACACCAACAAATTCAACAACAACCTCAGCATTGAAAAATAACAACAACCACAACATTGAAAAACACCAACAAATTCAACAACAACCTCAACATTGAAAAACAACAACAACCTCAACATTGAAAAACAACAACAACCTCAACATTGAAAAACACCAACAAATTCAACAACAACCTCAACATTGAAAAACAACAACAACCTCAACATTGAAAAACACCAACAAATTCAACAACAACCTCAACATTGAAAAACACCAACAAATTCAACAACAACCTCAGCATTGAAAAACAACAACAACCTCAACATTGAAAAACACCAACAAATTCAACAACAACCTCAAAATTGAAAAACAACAACAACCTCAACATTGAAAAACACCAACAAATTCAACAACAACCTCAACATTGAAAAACAACAACATCCTCGAAATTGAAAAACACCAACAAATTCAACAACAACCCCAACATTTAAAAACAACAACAACCTCAACATTGAAAAACACCAACAAATTCAACAACAACCTCAACATTGAAAAACAACAACAACCTCAACATTGAAAAACACCAACAAATTCAACAACAACCTCAACATTGAAAAACAACAACAAACTCAACATTGAAAAACACCAACAAATTCCACAGCAACCTCAACATTGAAAAAGAAAAACAACCTCAACATTGAAAAACACCAACAAATTCAACAACAACCTCAACATTGAAAAACACCAACAAATTCAACAACAACCTCAGCATTGAAAAACAACAACAACCTCAACATTGAAAAACACCAACAAATTCAACAACAACCTCAACATTGAAAAACAACAACAACCTCAACATTGAAAAACAACAACAACCTCAACATTGAAAAACACCAACAAATTCAACAACAACCTCAACATTGAAAAACAACAACAACCTCAACATTGAAAAACACCAACAAATTCAACAACAACCTCAACATTGAAAAACACCTACAAATTCAACAACAACCTCAGCATTGAAAAACAACAACAACCTCAACATTGAAAAACACCAACAAATTCAAAAACAACCTCAACATTGAAAAACAACAACAACCTCAACATTGAAAAACACCAACAAATTCAACAACAACCTCAACATTGAAAAACAACAACAAACTCAACATTGAAAAACACCAACAAATTCAACAACAACCTCAACATTGAAAAACAACAACAACCTCAACATTGAAAAACACCAACAAATTCAACAACAACCTCAACATTGAAAAACAACAACCAGCTAAACATTGAAAAACACCAACAAATTCAACAACAACCTCAACATTGAAAAACAACAACAACCTCAACATTGAAAAACACCAACAAATTCAACAACAACCTCAACATTGAAAAACACCAACAAATTCAACAACAACCTCAACATTGAAAAACACCAACAAATTCAACAACAACCTCAACATTGAGAAACGCCAACAAATTCAACAACAACCTCAACATTGAAAAACAACAACAACCTCAACATTGAAAAACACCAACAAATTCAACAACAACCTCAACATTGAAAAGCACCAACAAATTCCACAACAACCTCAACATTGAAAAACAGCAACAAATTCAACAACAACCTCAACATTGAAAAACAACAACAACCTAAACATTGAAAAACACCAACAAATTCAACAACAATCTCAACATTGAAAAACAACAACAACCTCAACATTGAAAAACACCAACAAATTCAGCAGCAACCTCAACATTGAAAAACACCAACAAATTCAACAACAACCTCAGCATTGAAAAACAACAACAACCTCAACATTGAAAAACACCAACAAATTCAACAACAACCTCAACATTGAAAAACAACAACAACCTCAACATTGAAAAACACCAACAAATTCAACAACAACTTCAACATTGAAAAAGACCAACAAATTCAACAACAACCTCGAAATTGAAAAACACCAACAAATACAACAACAACCTCAACATTGAGAAACAACAACAACCTCAACATTGAAAAACACCAACAAATTCAACAACAACCTCAACATTGAAAAACAACAACAACCTCAACATTGCAAAACACCAGCAAATTCAACAACAACCTCAACATTTAAAAACACCAACAAATTGAACAACATCAACATTGAAAAACAGCAACAATCTCAACATTGAAAAACACCAACAAATTCAACAACAACCTCAACATTGAAAAACAACAACAACCTCAACATTGAAAAACACCAACAAATTCAACAACAACCTCGACATTGAAAAACACCCTCAAATTCAAAATCAACCTCAACATTGAAAAACACCAACAACCTCAAAATTGAAAAAACACCAACAAATTCAACAACAACCTCAACATTTAAAAACAACAAAAACCTCAACATTGAAAAACACCAACAAATTCAACAACAACCTCAACATTGAAAAACACCAACAAATTCAACAAAAACCTCAACATTGAAAAACACCAACAAACTCAACAACAACCTCAACATTGAAAAATAACAACAACCTCAACATTGAAAAACACCAACAAATTCAACAACAATCTCAACATTGAAAAACACCCACAAATTCAACAACAACCTCAACATTGAAAAACACCAACAAATTCAACAACAACCTCAACATTGAAAATCAACAACAACCTAAACATTGAAAAACACCAACAAATTCAACAACAACCTCAACATTGAAAAACAACAACAACCTAAACATTGAAAAACACCAACAAATTCAACAACAACCTCAACATTGAAAAACACCAACAAATTCAACAACAACCTCAGCATTGAATAACAACAACAACATCAACATTGAAAAACACCAACAAATTCAACAACAACCTCAACATTGAAAAACAACAACAACCTCAACATTGAAAAACACCAGCAAATTCAACAACAACTTCAACATTGAAAAACACCAACAAATTCAACAACAACCTCGAATTTGAAAAACACCAACAAATACAACAACAACCTCAACATTGAAAAACAACAAAAACCTCAACATTGAAAAACACCAACAAATTCAACAACAACCTCAACATTGAAAAACAACAACATCCTCAAAACTGAAAAACACCAACAAATTCAACAACAACCCCAACATTTAAAAACAACAACAACCTCAACATTGAAAAACACCAACAAATTCAACAACAACCTCAACATTGAAAAACAACAAGAACCTCAACATTGAAAAACACCAACAAATTCAACAACAACCTCAACATTGAAAAACAACAACAAACTCAACATTGAAAAACACAACAAATTCAACAACAACCTCAACAATGAAAAACAACAACAACCTCAACATTGAAAAACACCAACAAATTCAACAACAACCTCAACGTTGAAAAACACCAACAAATTCAACAACAACCTCAACATTGAAAAACAACAACAACCTAAACATTGAAAAACACCAACAAATTCAACAACAACCTCAACATTGAAAAACAACAACAACCTCAACATTGAAAAACACCAACAAATTCAACAACAACCTCAACATTGAAAAACACCAACAAATTCAACAACAACCTCAGCATTGAATAACAACAACAACATCAACATTGAAAAACACCAACAAATTCAACAACAACCTCAACATTGAAAAACAACAACAACCTCAACATTGAAAAACACCAGCAAATTCAACAACAACTTCAACATTGAAAAACACCAACAAATTCAACAACAACCTCGAATTTGAAAAACACCAACAAATACAACAACAACCTCAACATTGAAAAACAACAAAAACCTCAACATTGAAAAACACCAACAAATTCAACAACAACCTCAACATTGAAAAACAACAACATCCTCAAAACTGAAAAACACCAACAAATTCAACAACAACCCCAACATTTAAAAACAACAACAACCTCAACATTGAAAAACACCAACAAATTCAACAACAACCTCAACATTGAAAAACAACAAGAACCTCAACATTGAAAAACACCAACAAATTCAACAACAACCTCAACATTGAAAAACAACAACAAACTCAACATTGAAAAACACCAACAAATTCAACAACAACCTCAACAATGAAAAACAACAACAACCTCAACATTGAAAAACACCAACAAATTCAACAACAACCTCAACGTTGAAAAACACCAACAAATTCAACAACAACCTCAACATTGAAAAACAACAACAACCGAAACATTGAAAAACACCAACAAATTCAACAGCAACCTCAACATTGAAAAAGAAAAACAACCTCAACATTTGAAAACACCAACAAATTCAACAACAACCTCAACATTGAAAAACAAAAACAAACTCAACATTGAAAAACACCAACAAATTCAACAACAACCTCAACGTTGAAAAACACCAACAAATTCAACAACAACCTCAACATTGAAAAACAACAACAACCGAAACATTGAAAAACACCAACAAATTCAACAGCAACCTCAACATTGAAAAAGAAAAACAACCTCAACATTGAAAAACACCAACAAATTCAACAACAACCTCAACATTGAAAAACACCAACAAATTCAACAACAACCTCAGCATTGAAAAATAACAACAACCTCAACATTGAAAAACACCAACAAATTCAACAACAACCTCAACATTGAAAAACAACAACAACCTCAACATTGAAAAACAACAACAACCTCAACATTGAAAAACACCAACAAATTCAACAACAACCTCAACATTGAAAAACAACAACAACCTCAACATTGAAAAACACCAACAAATTCAACAACAACCTCAACATTGAAAAACACCAACAAATTCAACAACAACCTCAGCATTGAAAAACAACAACAACCTCAACATTGAAAAACACCAACAAATTCAACAACAACCTCAACATTGAAAAACAACAACAACCTCAACATTGAAAAACACCAACAAATTCAACAACAACCTCAACATTGAAAAACAACAACATCCTCAAAATTGAAAAACACCAACAAATTCAACAACAACCCCAACATTTAAAAACAACAACAACCTCAACATTGAAAAACACCAACAAATTCAACAACAACCTCAACATTGAAAAACAACAACACCTCAACATTGAAAAACACCAACAAATTCAACAACAACCTCAACATTGAAAAACAACTACAAACTCAACATTGAAAAACACCAACAAATTCAACAACAACCTCAACATTGAAAAACAACAACAACCTCAACATTGAAAAACACCAACAAATTCAAGAACAACCTCAACGTTGAAAAACACCAACAAATTCAACAACAACCTCAACATTGAAAAACAACAACAACCGAAACATTGAAAAACACCAACAAGTTCAACAGCAACCTCAACATTGAAAAAGAAAAACAACCTCAACATTGAAAAACACCAACAAATTCAACAACAACCTCAACATTGAAAAACACCAACAAATTCAACAACAACCTCAGCATTGAAAAACAACAACAACCTCAACATTGAAAAACACCAACAAATTCAACAACAACCTCAACATTGAAAAACAACAACAACCTCAACATTGAAAAACAACAACAACCTCAACATTGAAAAACACCAACAAATTCAACAACAACCTCGAAATTGAAAAACAAAAACATATACAACAACAACCTCAACATTGAGAAACAACAACAACCTCAACATTGAAAAACACCAACAAATTCAACAACAACCTCAGCATTGAAAAACAACAACAACCTCAACATTGAAAAACACCAACAAATTCAACAACAACCTCAACATTGAAAAACAACAACAACCTCAACATTGAAAAACAACAACAACTTCAACATTGAAAAAGACCAACAAATTCAACAACAACCTCGAAATTGAAAAACAAAAACATATACAACAACAACCTCAACATTGAGAAACAACAACAACCTCAACATTGAAAAACACCAACAAATTCAACAACAACCTCAACATTGAAAAACAACAACAACCTCAACATTGCAAAACACCAGCAAATTCAACAACAACCTCAACATTTAAAAACACCAACAAATTGAACAACAACATCAACATTGAAAAACAACAACAATCTCAACATTGAAAAACACCAACAAATTCAACAACAACCTCAACATTGAAAAGCAACAACTACCTCAACATTGAAAAACACCAACAAATTCAACAACAACCTCGACATTGAAAAACACCCTCAAATTCAAAATCAACCTCAACATTGAAAAACACCAACAACCTCAAAATTGAAAAAACACCAACAAATTCAACAACAACCTCAACATTTAAAAACAACAAAAACCTCAACATTGAAAAACACCAACAAATTCAACAACAACCTCAACATTGAAAAACACCAACAAATTCAACAAAAACCTCAACATTGAAAAACACCAACAAACTCAACAACAACCTCAACATTGAAAAATAACAACAACCTCAACATTGAAAAACACCAACAAATTCAACAACAATCTCAACATTGAAAAACACCCACAAATTCAACAACAACCTCAACATTGAAAAACACCAACAAATTCAACAACAACCTCAACATTGAAAAACAACAACAAACTCAACATTGAAAAACACCAACAAATTCAACAACAACCTCAACGTTGAAAAACACCAACAAATTCAACAACAACCTCAACATTGAAAAACAACAACAACCGAAACATTGAAAAACACCAACAAATTCAACAGCAACCTCAACATTGAAAAAGAAAAACAACCTCAACATTGAAAAACACCAACAAATTCAACAACAACCTCAACATTGAAAAACACCAACAAATTCAACAACAACCTCAGCATTGAAAAATAACAACAACCTCAACATTGAAAAACACCAACAAATTCAACAACAACCTCAACATTGAAAAACAACAACAACCTCAACATTGAAAAACAACAACAACCTCAACATTGAAAAACACCAACAAATTCAACAACAACCTCAACATTGAAAAACAACAACAACCTCAACATTGAAAAACACCAACAAATTCAACAACAACCTCAACATTGAAAAACACCAACAAATTCAACAACAACCTCAGCATTGAAAAACAACAACAACCTCAACATTGAAAAACACCAACAAATTCAACAACAACCTCAAAATTGAAAAACAACAACAACCTCAACATTGAAAACACCAACAAATTCAACAACAACCTCAACATTGAAAAACAACAACATCCTCAAAATTGAAAAACACCAACAAATTCAACAACAACCCCAACATTTAAAAACAACAACAACCTCAACATTGAAAAACACCAACAAATTCAACAACAACCTCAACATTGAAAAACAACAACAACCTCAACATTGAAAAACACCAACAAATTCAACAACAACCTCAACATTGAAAAACAACAACAAACTCAACATTGAAAAACACCAACAAATTCAACAACAACCTCAACATTGAAAAACAACAACAACCTCAACATTGAAAAACACCAACAAATTCAAGAACAACCTCAACGTTGAAAAACACCAACCAATTCAACAACAACCTCAACATTGAAAAACAACAACAACCGAAACATTGAAAAACACCAACAAGTTCAACAGCAACCTCAACATTGAAAAAGAAAAACAACCTCAACATTGAAAAACACCAACAAATTCAACAACAACCTCACATTGAAAAACACCAACAAATTCAACAACAACCTCAGCATTGAAAAACAACAACAACCTCAACATTGAAAAACACCAACAAATTCAACAACAACCTCAACATTGAAAAACAACAACAACCTCAACATTGAAAAACAACAACAACCTCAACATTGAAAAACACCAACAAATTCAACAGCAACCTCGAAATTGAAAAACAAAAACATATACAACAACAACCTCAACATTGAGAAACAACAACAACCTCAACATTGAAAAACACCAACAAATTCAACAACAACCTCAGCATTGAAAAACAACAACAACCTCAACATTGAAAAACACCAACAAATTCAACAACAACCTCAACATTGAAAAACAACAACAACCCTCAACATTGAAAAACAACAACAACTTCAACATTGAAAAAGACCAACAAATTCAACAACAACCTCGAAATTGAAAAACAAAATCATATACAACAACAACCTCAACATTGAGAAACAACAACAACCTCAACATTGAAAAACACCAACAAATTCAACAACAACCTCAACATTGAAAAACAAACAACAACCTCAACATTGCAAAACACCAGCAAATTCAACAACAACCTCAACATTTAAAAACACCAACAAATTGAACAACAACATCAACATTGAAAAACAACAACAATCTCAACATTGAAAAACACCAACAAATTCAACAACAACCTCAACATTGAAAAACAACAACTACCTCAACATTGAAAAACACCAACAAATTCAACAACAACCTCGACATTGAAAAACACCCTCAAATTCAAAATCAACCTCAACATTGAAAAACACCAACAACCTCAAAATTGAAAAAAACACCAACAAATTCAACAACAACCTCAACATTTAAAAACAACAAAAACCTCAACATTGAAAAACACCAACAAATTCAACAACAACCTCAACATTGAAAAACACCAACAAATTCAACAAAAACCTCAACATTGAAAAACACCAACAAACTCAACAACAACCTCAACATTGAAAAATAACAACAACCTCAACATTGAAAAAACACCAACAAATTCAACAACAATCTCAACATTGAAAAACACCCACCAAATTCAACAACAACGTCAACATTGAAAAACACCAACAAATTCAACAACAACCTCAACATTGAAAAACAACAACAACCTAAACATTGAAAAACACCAACAAATTCAACAACAACCTCAACATTGAAAAACAACAACAACCTCAACATTGAAAAACACCAACAAATTCAACAACAACCTCAACATTGAAAAACACCAACAAATTCAACAACAACTTCAACATTGAAAAACACCAACAAATTCAACAACAACCTCGAATTTGAAAAACACCAACAAATACAACAACAACCTCAACATTGAAAAACAACAAAAACCTCAACATTGAAAAACACCAACAAATTCAACAACAACCTCAACATTGAAAAAACAACAACATCCTCAAAACTGAAAAACACCAACAAATTCAACAACAACCCCAAACATTTAAAAACAACAACAACCTCAACATTGAAAAACACCAACAAATTCAACAACAACCTCAACATTGAAAAACAACAACAACCTCAACATTGAAAAACACCAACAAATTCAACAACAACCTCAACATTGAAAAACAACAACAAACTCAACATTGAAAAAACACCAACAAATTCAACAACAACCTCAACATTGAAAAACAACAACAACCTCAACATTGAAAAACACCAACAAATTCAACAACAACCTCAACGTTGAAAAACACCAACAAATTCAACAACAACCTCAACATTGAAAAACAACAACAACCGAAACATTGAAAAACACCAACAAATTCAACAGGAACCTCAACATTGAAAAAGAAAAACAACCTCAACATTGAAAAACACCAACAAATTCAACAACAACCTCAACATTGAAAAAACAACAACAAACTCAACATTGAAAAACACCAACAAATTCAACAACAACCTCAACGTTGAAAAACACCAACAAATTCAACAACAACCTCAACATTGAAAAACAACAACAACCGAAACATTGAAAAACACCAACAAATTCAACAGCAACCTCAACATTGAAAAAGAAAAACAACCTCAACATTGAAAAACACCAACAAATTCAACAACAACCTCAACATTGAAAAACACCAACAAATTCAACAACAACCTCAGCATTGAAAAATAACAACAACCTCAACATTGAAAAACACCAACAAATTCAACAACAACCTCAACATTGAAAAACAACAACAACCTCAACATTGAAAAACAACAACAACCTCAACATTGAAAAACACCAACAAATTCAACAACAACCTCAACATTGAAAAACAACAACAACCTCAACATTGAAAAACACCAACAAATTCAACAACAACCTCAACATTGAAAAACACCAACAAATTCAACAACAACCTCAGCATTGAAAAACAACAACAACCTCAACATTGAAAAACACCAACAAATTCAACAACAACCTCAAAATTGAAAAACAACAACAACCTCAACATTGAAAAACACCAACAAATTCAACAACAACCTCAACATTGAAAAACAACAACATCCTCAAAATTGAAAAAACACCAACAAATTCAACAACAACCCCAACATTTAAAAACAACAACAACCTCAACATTGAAAAACACCAACAAATTCAACAACAACCTCAACATTGAAAAACAACAACAACCTCAACATTGAAAAACACCAACAAATTCAACAACAACCTCAACATTGAAAAACAAACAACAAACTCAACATTGAAAAACACCAACAAATTCAACAACAACCTCAACATTGAAAAACAACAACAACCTCAACATTGAAAAACACCAACAAATTCAAAGAACAACCTCAACGTTGAAAAAACACCAACAAATTCAACAACAACCTCAACATTGAAAAACAACAACAACCGAAACATTGAAAAAACACCAACAAGTTCAACAGCAACCTCAACATTGAAAAAGAAAAACAACCTCAACATTGAAAAAACACCAACAAATTCAACAACAACCTCAACATTGAAAAACACCAACAAATTCAACAACAACCTCAGCATTGAAAAACAACAACAACCTCAACATTGAAAAACACCAACAAATTCAACAACAACCTCAACATTGAAAAACAACAACAACCTCAACATTGAAAAACAACAACAACCTCAACATTGAAAAACACCAACAAATTCAACAACAACCTCGAAATTGAAAAACAAAAACATATACAACAACAACCTCAACATTGAGAAACAACAACAACCTCAACATTGAAAAAACACCAACAAATTGAACAACTACCTCAGCATTGAAAAACAACAACAACCTCAACATTGAAAAACACCAACAAATTCAACAACAACCTCAACATTGAAAAACAACAACAACCTCAACATTGAAAAACAACAACAACTTCAACATTGAAAAAGACCAACAAATTCAACAACAACCTCGAAATTGAAAAACAAAAACATATACAACAACAACCTCAACATTGAGAAACAACAACAACCTCAACATTGAAAAACACCAACAAATTCAACAACAACCTCAACATTGAAAAAACAACAACAACCTCAACATTGCAAAACACCAGCAAATTCAACAACAACCTCAACATTTAAAAACACCAACAAATTGAACAACAAACATCAACATTGAAAAACAACAACAATCTCAACATTGAAAAACACCAACAAATTCAACAACAACCTCAACATTGAAAAACAACAACTACCTCAACATTGAAAAAACACCAACAAATTCAACAACAACCTCGACATTGAAAAACACCCTCAAATTCAAAATCAACCTCAACATTGAAAAACACCAACAACCTCAAAATTGAAAAAACACCAACAAATTCAACAACAACCTCAACATTTAAAAACAACAAAAACCTCAACATTGAAAAACACCAACAAATTCAACAACAACCTCAACATTGAAAAACACCAACAAATTCAACAAAAACCTCAACATTGAAAAACACCAACAAACTCAACAACAACCTCAACATTGAAAAATAACAACAACCTCAACATTGAAAAACACCAACAAATTCAACAACAATCTCAACATTGAAAAACACCCACAAATTCAACAACAACCTCAACATTGAAAAACACCAACAAATTCAACAACAACCTCAACATTGAAAAACAACAACAACCTAAACATTGAAAAACACCAACAAATTCAACAACAACCTCAACATTGAAAAACAACAACAACCTCAACATTGAAAAACACCAACAAATTCAACAACAACCTCAACATTGAAAAACACCAACAAATTCAACAACAACTTCAACATTGAAAAACACCAACAAATTCAACAACAACCTCGAATTTGAAAAACACCAACAAATACAACAACAACCTCAACATTGAAAAACAACAAAAACCTCAACATTGAAAAACACCAACAAATTCAACAACAACCTCAACATTGAAAAACAACAACATCCTCAAAACTGAAAAAACACCAACAAATTCAACAACAACCCCAACATTTAAAAACAACAACAACCTCAACATTGAAAAACACCAACAAATTCAACAACAACCTCAACATTGAAAAACAACAACAACCTCAACATTGAAAAACACCAACAAATTCAACAACAACCTCAACATTGAAAAAACAACAACAAACTCAACATTGAAAAACACCAACAAATTCAACAACAACCTCAACATTGAAAAACAACAACAACCTCAACATTGAAAAACACCAACAAATTCAACAACAACCTCAACGTTGAAAAACACCAACAAATTCAACAACAACCTCAACATTGAAAAACAACAACAACCGAAACATTGAAAAACACCAACAAATTCAACAGCAACCTCAACATTGAAAAAGAAAAACAACCTCAACATTGAAAAACACCAACAAATTCAACAACAACCTCAACATTGAAAAACAACAACAAACTCAACATTGAAAAACACCAACAAATTCAACAACAACCTCAACGTTGAAAAACACCAACAAATTCAACAACAACCTCAACATTGAAAAACAACAACAACCGAAACATTGAAAAACACCAACAAATTCAACAGCAACCTCAACATTGAAAAAGAAAAACAACCTCAACATTGAAAAACACCAACAAATTCAACAACAACCTCAACATTGAAAAACACCAACCAAATTCAACAACAACCTCAGCATTGAAAAATAACAACAACCTCAACATTGAAAAACACCAACAAATTCAACAACAACCTCAACATTGAAAAACAACAACAACCTCAACATTGAAAAACAACAACAACCTCAACATTGAAAAACACCAACAAATTCAACAACAACCTCAACATTGAAAAACAACAACAACCTCAACATTGAAAAACACCAACAAATTCAACAACAACCTCAACATTGAAAAACACCAACAAATTCAACAACAACCTCTGCATTGAAAAACAACAACAACCTCAACATTGAAAAAACACCAACAAATTCAACAACAACCTCAAAATTGAAAAACAACAACAACCTCAACATTGAAAAACACCAACAAATTCAACAACAACCCTCAACATTGAAAAACAACAACATCCTCAAAATTGAAAAACACCAACAAATTCAACAACAACCCCAACATTTAAAAACAACAACAACCTCAACATTGAAAAACACCAACAAATTCAACAACAACCTCAACATTGAAAAACAACAACAACCTCAACATTGAAAAACACCAACAAATTCAACAACAACCTCAACATTGAAAAACAACAACAAACTCAACATTGAAAAACACCAACAAATTCAACAACAACCTCAACATTGAAAAACAACAACAACCTCAACATTGAAAAACACCAACAAATTCAAGAACAACCTCAACGTTGAAAAACACCAACAAATTCAACAACAACCTCAACATTGAAAAACAACAACAACCGAAACATTGAAAAACACCAACAAGTTCAACAGCAACCTCAACATTGAAAAAGAAAAACAACCTCAACATTGAAAAACACCAACAAATTCAACAACAACCTCAACATTGAAAAAACACCAACAAATTCAACAACAACCTCAGCATGAAAAACAACAACAACCTCAACATTGAAAAACACCAACAAATTCAACAACAACCTCAACATTGAAAAACAACAACAACCTCAACATTGAAAAACAACAACAACCTCAACATGAAAAACACCAACAAATTCAACAACAACCTCGAAATTGAAAAACAAAAACATATACAACAACAACCTCAACATTGAGAAACAACAACAACCTCAACATTGAAAAACACCAACAAATTGAACAACTACCTCAGCATTGAAAAACAACAACAACCTCAACATTGAAAAACACCAACAAATTCAACAACAACCTCAACATTGAAAAACAACAACAACCTCAACATTGAAAAACAACAACAACTTCAACATTGAAAAAGACCAACAAAATTCAACAACAACCTCGAAATTGAAAAACAAAAACATATACAACAACAACCTCAACATTGAGAAACAACAACAACCTCAACATTGAAAAACACCAACAAATTCAACAACAACCTCAACATTGAAAAACAACAACAACCTCAACATTGCAAAACACCAGCAAATTCAACAACAAACCTCAACATTTAAAAACACCAACAAATTGAACAACAACATCAACATTGAAAAACAACAACAATCTCAACATTGAAAAACACCAACAAATTCAACAACAACCTCAACATTGAAAAACAACAACTACCTCAACATTGAAAAACACCAACAAATTCAACAACAACCTCGACATTGAAAAACACCCTCAAATTCAAAATCAACCTCAACATTGAAAAACACCAACAACCTCAAAATTGAAAAAACACCAACAAATTCAACAACAACCTCAACATTTAAAAACAACAAAAACCTCAACATTGAAAAACACCAACAAATTCAACAACAACCTCAACATTGAAAAACACCAACAAATTCAACAAAAACCTCAACATTGAAAAACACCAACAAACTCAACAACAACCTCAACATTGAAAATAACAACAACCTCAACATTGAAAAACACCAACAAATTCAACAACAATCTCAACATTGAAAAACACCCACAAATTCAACAACAACCTCAACATTGAAAAACACCAACAAATTCAACAACAACCTCAACATTGAAAAACAACAACAACCTAAACATTGAAAAACACCAACAAATTCAACAACAACCTCAACATTGAAAAACAACAACAACCTCAACATTGAAAAACACCAACAAATTCAACAACAACCTCAACATTGAAAAACACCAACAAATTCAACAACAACTTCAACATTGAAAAACACCAACAAATTCAACAACAAACCTCGAATTTGAAAAAACACCAACAAATACAACAACAACCTCAACATTGAAAAACAACAAAAACCTCAACATTGAAAAACACCAACAAATTCAACAACAACCTCAACATTGAAAAACAACAACATCCCTCAAAACTGAAAAACACCAACAAATTCAACAACAACCCCAACATTTAAAAACAACAACAACCTCAACATTGAAAAACACCAACAAATTCAACAACAACCTCAACATTGAAAAACAACAACAACCTCAACATTGAAAAAACACCAACAAATTCAACAACAACCTCAACATTGAAAAACAACAACAAACTCAACATTGAAAAAACACCAACAAATTCAACAACAACCCTCAACATTGAAAAACAACAACAACCTCAACATTGAAAAACACCAACAAATTCAACAACAACCTCAACGTTGAAAAACACCAACAAATTCAACAACAACCTCAACATTGAAAACAACAACAACCGAAACATTGAAAAACACCAACAAATTCAACAGCAACCTCAACATTGAAAAAGAAAAACAACCTCAACATTGAAAAACACCAACAAATTCAACAACAACCTCAACATTGAAAAACAACAACAAACTCAACATTGAAAAACACCAACAAATTCAACAACAACCTCAACGTTGAAAAACACCAACAAATTCAACAACAACCTCAACATTGAAAAACAACAACAACCGAAACATTGAAAAACACCAACAAATTCAACAGCAACCTCAACATTGAAAAAGAAAAACAACCTCAACATTGAAAAACACCAACAAATTCAACAAGAACCTCAACATTGAAAAACACCAACAAATTCAACAACAACCTCAGCATTGAAAAACAACAACAACCTCAACATTGAAAAACACCAACAAATTCAACCAACAACCTCAACATTGAAAAACAACAACAACCTCAACATTGAAAAACAACAACAACCTCAACATTGAAAAACACCAACAAATTCAACAACAACCTCAACATTCAAAAACAACAACAACCTCAACATTGAAAAACACCAACAAATTCAACAACAACCTCAACATTGAAAAACACCAACAAATTCAACAACAACCTCAGCATTGAAAAACAACAACAACCTCAACATTGAAAAACACCAACAAATTCAACAACAACCTCAAAATTGAAAAACAACAACAACCTCAACATTGAAAAACACCAACAAATTCAACAACAACCTCAACATTGAAAAACAACAACATCCTCAAAATTGAAAAAACACCAACAAATTCAACAACAACCCCAACATTTAAAAACAACAACAATCTCAACATTGAAAAACACCAACAAATTCAACAACAACCTCAACATTGAAAAACAACAACAACCTCAACATTGAAAAACACCAACAAATTCAACAACAACCTCAACATTGAAAAACAACAACAAACTCAACATTGAAAAAACACCAACAAATTCAACAACAACCTCAACATTGAAAAACAACAACAACCTCAACATTGAAAAACACCAACAAATTCAACAACAACCTCAACGTTGAAAAACACCAACAAATTCAACAACAACCTCAACATTGAAAAACAACAACAACCGAAACATTGAAAAACACCAACAAATTCAATAGCAACCTCAACATTGAAAAAGAAAAACAACCTCAACATTGAAAAACACCAACAAATTCAACAACAACCTCAACATTGAAAAACACGAACAAATTCAACAACAACCTCAGCATTGAAAAACAACAACAACCTCAACATTGAAAAACACCAACAAATTCAACAACAACCTCAACATTGAAAAACAACAACAACCTCAACATTGAAAAACAACAACAACCTCAACATTGAAAAACACCAACAAATTCAACAACAACCTCAACATTGAAAAACAACAACAACCTCAACATTGAAAAACACCAACAAATTCAACAACAACCTCAACATTGAAAAAACACCAACAAATTCAACAACAACCTCAGCATTGAAAAACAACAACAACCTCAACATTGAAAAACACCAACAAATTCAACAACAACCTCAAAATAGAAAAACAACAACAACCTCAACATTGAAAAACACCAACAAATTCAACAACAACCTCAACATTGAAAAAACAACAGCAAACTAAACATTGAAAAACGCCAACAAAATCAACAACAACCTCAACATTCAAAAAGAACAACAACCTCAACATTGAAAAACACCAACAAATTCAACAACAACCTCAACATTGAAAAACACCAACAAATTCAACAACAACCTCAACATTGAAAAACACTAACAAATTCAGCAACAACCTCGAAATTGAAAAACACCAACAAATTCAACAACAAACTCAACATTGAAAAACACCAACAAATTCAACAACAACCTCAACATTGAAAGACAACAACAACCTCAACATTGAAAAACACCAACAAATTCAACAACAATCTCAACATTGAAAAGCACCAACAACTTCAACAACAACCGCAACATTGAAAAACAACAACAACCTCAACATTGAGAAACAACAACAACCTCAACATTGAAAAACACCAACAAATTCAACAACAACCTCAACATTGAAAAACAACAACAACCTCAACATTGCAAAACACCAGCAAATTCAACAACAACCTCAACATTTAAAAACACCAACAAATTGAACAACAACATCAACATTGAAAAACAACAACAATCTCAACATTGAAAAACACCAACAAATTCAACAACAACCTCAACATTGAAAAACAACAACTACCTCAACATTGAAAAACACCAACAAATTCAACAACAACCTCGACATTGAAAAAACACCCTCAAATTCAAAATCAACCTCAACATTGAAAAACACCAACAACCTCAAAATTGAAAAAACACCAACAAATTCAACAACAACCTCAACATTTAAAAACAACAAAAACCTCAACATTGAAAAACACCAACAAATTCAACAACAACCTCAACATTGAAAAACACCAACAAATTCAACAAAAACCTCAACATTGAAAAACACCAACAAACTCAACAACAACCTCAACATTGAAAAATAACAACAACCTCAACATTGAAAAACACCAACAAATTCAACAACAATCTCAACATTGAAAAACACCCACAAATTCAACAACAACCTCAACATTGAAAAACACCAACAAATTCAACAACAACCTCAACATTGAAAAACAACAACAACCTAAACATTGAAAAACACCAACAAATTCAACAACAACCTCAACATTGAAAAACAACAACAACCTCAACATTGAAAAACACCAACAAATTCAACAACAACCTCAACATTGAAAAACACCAACAAATTCAACAACAACTTCAACATTGAAAAACACCAACAAATTCAACAACAACCTCGAATTTGAAAAACACCAACAAATACAACAACAACCTCAACATTGAAAAACAACAAAAACCTCAACATTGAAAAACACCAACAAATTCAACAACAACCTCAACATTGAAAAACAACAACATCCTCAAAACTGAAAAACACCAACAAATTCAACAACAACCCCAACATTTAAAAACAACAACAACCTCAACATTGAAAAACACCAACAAATTCAACAACAACCTCAACATTGAAAAACAACAACAACCTCAACATTGAAAAACACCAACAAATTCAACAACAACCTCAACATTGAAAAACAACAACAAACTCAACATTGAAAAACACCAACAAATTCAACAACAACCTCAACATTGAAAAACAACAACAACCTCAACATTGAAAAACACCCAACAAATTCAACAACCACCTCAACGTTGAAAAACACCAACAAATTCAACAACAACCTCAACATTGAAAAACAACAACAACCGAAACATTGAAAAACACCAACAAATTCAACAGCAACCTCAACATTGAAAAAGAAAAACAACCTCAACATTGAAAAACACCAACAAATTCAACAACAACCTCAACATTGAAAAACAACAACAAACTCAACATTGAAAAACACCAACAAATTCAACAACAACCTCAACATTGAAAAACAACAACAACCTCAACATTGAAAAACACCAACAAATTCAAGAACAACCTCAACGTTGAAAAACACCAACAAATTCAACAACAACCTCAACATTGAAAAACAACAACAACCGAAACATTGAAAAACACCAACAAGTTCAACAGCAACCTCAACATTGAAAAAGAAAAACAACCTCAACATTGAAAAACACCAACAAATTCAACAACAACCTCAACATTGAAAAACACCAACAAATTCAACAACAACCTCAGCATTGAAAAACAACAACAACCTCAACATTGAAAAAACACCAACAAATTCAACAACAACCTCAACATTGAAAAACAACAACAACCTCAACATTGAAAAACAACAACAACCTCAACATTGAAAAACACCAACAAATTCAACAACAACCTCGAAATTGAAAAACAAAAACATATACAACAACAACCTCAACATTGAGAAACAACAACAACCTCAACATTGAAAAAACACCAACAAATTGAACAACTACCTCAGCATTGAAAAACAACAACAACCTCAACATTGAAAAACACCAACAAATTCAACAACAACCTCAACATTGAAAAACAACAACAACCTCAACATTGAAAAACAACAACAACTTCAACATTGAAAAAGACCAACAAATTCAACAACAACCTCGAAATTGAAAAACAAAAACATATACAACAACAACCTCAACATTGAGAAACAACAACAACCTCAACATTGAAAAACACCAACAAATTCAACAACAACCTCAACATTGAAAAACAACAACAACCTCAACATTGCAAAACACCAGCAAATTCAACAACAACCTCAACATTTAAAAACACCAACAAATTGAACAACAACATCAACATTGAAAAACAACAACAATCTCAACATTGAAAAACACCAACAAATTCAACAACAACCTCAACATTGAAAAACAACAACTACCTCAACATTGAAAAACACCAACAAATTCAACAACAACCTCGACATTGAAAAACACCCTCAAATTCAAAATCAACCTCAACATTGAAAAACACCAACAACCTCAAAATTGAAAAAACACCAACAAATTCAACAACAACCTCAACATTTAAAAACAACAAAAACCTCAACATTGAAAAACACCAACAAATTCAACAACAACCTCAACATTGAAAAACACCAACAAATTCAACAAAAACCTCAACATTGAAAAACACCCAACAAACTCAACAACAACCTCAACATTGAAAAATAACAACAACCTCAACATTGAAAAACACCAACAAATTCAACAACAATCTCAACATTGAAAAACACCCACAAATTCAACAACAACCCTCAACATTGAAAAACACCAACAAATTCAACAACAACCTCAACATTGAAAAACAACAACAACCTAAACATTGAAAAACACCAACAAATTCAACAACAACCTCAACATTGAAAAACAACAACAACCTCAACATTGAAAAACAACCAACAAATTCAACAACAACCTCAACATTGAAAAACACCAACAAATTCAACAACAACTTCAACATTGAAAAACACCAACAAATTCAACAACAACCTCGAATTTGAAAAACACCAACAAATACAACAACAACCTCAACATTGAAAAACAACAAAAACCTCAACATTGAAAAACACCAACAAATTCAACAACAACCTCAACATTGAAAAACAACAACATCCTCAAAACTGAAAAACACCAACAAATTCAACAACAACCCCAACATTTAAAAACAACAACAACCTCAACATTGAAAAACACCAACAAATTCAACAACAACCTCAACATTGAAAAACAACAACAACCTCAACATTGAAAAACACCAACAAATTCAACAACAACCTCAACATTGAAAAACAACAACAAACTCAACATTGAAAAACACCAACAAATTCAACAACAACCTCAACATTGAAAAAACAACAACAACCTCAACATTGAAAAACACCAACAAATTCAACAACAACCTCAACGTTGAAAAACACCAACAAATTCAACAACAACCTCAACATTGAAAAACAACAACAACCGAAACATTGAAAAACACCAACAAATTCAACAGCAACCTCAACATTGAAAAAGAAAAAACAACCTCAACATTGAAAAAACACCAACAAATTCAACAACAACCCTCAACATTGAAAAACAACAACAAACTCAACATTGAAAAACACCAACAAATTCAACAACAACCTCAACGTTGAAAAACACCAACAAATTCAACAACAACCTCAACATTGAAAAACAACAACAACCGAAACATTGAAAAACACCAACAAATTCAACAGCAACCTCAACATTGAAAAAGAAAAAACAACCTCAACATTGAAAAACACCAACAAATTCAACAAGAACCTCAACATTGAAAAACACCAACAAATTCAACAACAACCTCAGCATTGAAAAACAACAACAACCTCAACATTGAAAAACACCAACAAATTCAACAACAACCTCAACATTGAAAAACAACAACAACCTCAACATTGAAAAACAACAACAACCTCAACATTGAAAAACACCAACAAATTCAACAACAACCTCAACATTCAAAAACAACAACAACCTCAACATTGAAAAACACCAACAAATTCAACAACAACCTCAACATTGAAAAACACCAACAAATTCAACAACAACCTCAGCATTGAAAAACAACAACAACCTCAACATTGAAAAAACACCAACAAATTCAACAACAACCTCAAAATTGAAAAACAACAACAACCAAAAACACCAACAAATTCAACAACAACCTCAACATTGAAAAACAACAACATCCTCAAAATTGAAAAACACCAACAAATTCAACAACAACCCCAACATTTAAAAACAACAACAATCTCAACATTGAAAAACACCAACAAATTCAACAACAACCTCAACATTGAAAAACAACAACAACCTCAACATTGAAAAACACCAACAAATTCAACAACAACCTCAACATTGAAAAACAACAACAAACTCAACATTGAAAAACACCAACAAATTCAACAACAACCTCAACATTGAAAAACAACAACAACCTCAACATTGAAAAACACCAACAAATTCAACAACAACCTCAACGTTGAAAAACACCAACAAATTCAACAACAACCTCAACATTGAAAAACAACAACAACCGAAACATTGAAAAACACCAACAAATTCAATAGCAACCTCAACATTGAAAAAGAAAAACAACCTCAACATTGAAAAACACCAACAAATTCAACAACAACCTCAACATTGAAAAACACGAACAAATTCAACAACAACCTCAGCATTGAAAAACAACAACAACCTCAACATTGAAAAACACCAACAAATTCAACAACAACCTCAACATTGAAAAACAACAACAACCTCAACATTGAAAAACAACAACAACCTCAACATTGAAAAACACCAACAAATTCAACAACAACCTCAACATTGAAAAACAACAACAACCTCAACATTGAAAAACACCAACAAATTCAACAACAACCTCAACATTGAAAAACACCAACAAATTCAACAACAACCTCAGCATTGAAAAACAACAACAACCTCAACATTGAAAAACACCAACAAATTCAACAACAACCTCAAAATAGAAAAACAACAACAACCTCAACATTGAAAAACACCAACAAATTCAACAACAACCTCAACATTGAAAAACAACAGCAAACTAAACATTGAAAAACGCCAACAAAATCAACAACAACCTCAACATTCAAAAAGAACAACAACCTCAACATTGAAAAACACCAACAAATTCAACAACAACCTCAACATTGAAAAACACCAACAAATTCAACAACAACCTCAACATTGAAAAACACTAACAAATTCAGCAACAACCTCGAAATTGAAAAACACCAACAAATTCAACAACAAACTCAACATTGAAAAACACCAACAAATTCAACAACAACCTCAACATTGAAAGACAACAACAACCTCAACATTGAAAAACACCAACAAATTCAACAACAATCTCAACATTGAAAAGCACCAACAACTTCAACAACAACCGCAACATTGAAAAACAACAACAACCTCAACATTGAGAAACAACAACAACCTCAACATTGAAAAACACCAACAAATTCAACAACAACCTCAACATTGAAAAACAACAACAACCTCAACATTGCAAAACACCAGCAAATTCAACAACAACCTCAACATTTAAAAACACCAACAAATTGAACAACAACATCAACATTGAAAAACAACAACAATCTCAACATTGAAAAACACCAACAAATTCAACAACAACCTCAACATTGAAAAACAACAACTACCTCAACATTGAAAAACACCAACAAATTCAACAACAACCTCGACATTGAAAAACACCCTCAAATTCAAAATCAACCTCAACATTGAAAAACACCAACAACCTCAAAATTGAAAAAACACCAACAAATTCAACAACAACCTCAACATTTAAAAACAACAAAAACCTCAACATTGAAAAACACCAACAAATTCAACAACAACCTCAACATTGAAAAACACCAACAAATTCAACAAAAACTTCAACATTGAAAAACACCAACAAACTCAACAACAACCTCAACATTGAAAAATAACAACAACCTCAACATTGAAAAACACCAACAAATTCAACAACAATCTCAACATTGAAAAACACCCACAAATTCAACAACAACCTCAACATTGAAAAACACCAACAAATTCAACAACAACCTCAACATTGAAAAACAACAACAACCTAAACATTGAAAAACACCAACAAATTCAACAACAACCTCAACATTGAAAAACAACAACAACCTCAACATTGAAAAACACCAACAAATTCAACAACAACCTCAACATTGAAAAACACCAACAAATTCAACAACAACTTCAACATTGAAAAACACCAACAAATTCAACAACAACCTCGAATTTGAAAAACACCAACAAATACAACAACAACCTCAACATTGAAAAACAACAAAAACCTCAACATTGAAAAACACCAACAAATTCAACAACAACCTCAACATTGAAAAACAACAACATCCTCAAAACTGAAAAACACCAACAAATTCAACAACAACCCCAACATTTAAAAACAACAACAACCTCAACATTGAAAAACACCAACAAATTCAACAACAACCTCAACATTGAAAAACAACAACAACCTCAACATTGAAAAACACCAACAAATTCAACAACAACCTCAACATTGAAAAACAACAACAAACTCAACATTGAAAAACACCAACAAATTCAACAACAACCTCAACATTGAAAAACAACAACAACCTCAACATTGAAAAACACCAACAAATTCAACAACCACCTCAACGTTGAAAAACACCAACAAATTCAACAACAACCTCAACATTGAAAAACAACAACAACCGAAACATTGAAAAACACCAACAAATTCAACAGCAACCTCAACATTGAAAAAGAAAAACAACCTCAACATTGAAAAACACCAACAAATTCAACAACAACCTCAACATTGAAAAACAACAACAAACTCAACATTGAAAAACACCAACAAATTCAACAACAACCTCAACGTTGAAAAACACCAACAAATTCAACAACAACCTCAACATTGAAAAACAACAACAACCGAAACATTGAAAAACACCACCAAATTCAACAGCAACCTCAACATTGAAAAAGAAAAACAACCTCAACATTGAAAAACACCAACAAATTCAACAACAACCTCAACATTGAAAAACACCAACAAATTCAACAACAACCTCAGCATTGAAAAACAACAACAACCTCAACATTGAAAAACACCAACAAATTCAACAACAACCTCAACATTGAAAAACAACAACAACCTCAACATTGAAAAACAACAACAACCTCAACATTGAAAAACACCAACAAATTCAACAACAACCTCAACATTGAAAAACAACAACAACCTCAACATTGAAAAACACCAACAAATTCAACAACAACCTCAACATTGAAAAACACCAACAAATTCAACAACAACCTCAGCATTGAAAAACAACAACAACCTCAACATTGAAAAACACCAACAAATTCAACAACAACCTCAAAATTGAAAAACAACAACAACCTCAACATTGAAAAACACCAACAAATTCAACAACAACCTCAACATTGAAAAACAACAACATCCTCAAAATTGAAAAACACCAACAAATTCAACAACAACCCCAACATTTAAAAACAACAACAATCTCAACATTGAAAAACACCAACAAATTCAACAACAACCTCAACATTGAAAAACAACAACAACCTCAACATTGAAAAACACCAACAAATTCAACAACAACCTCAACATTGAAAAACAACAACAAACTCAACATTGAAAAACACCAACAAATTCAACAACAACCTCAACATTGAAAAACAACAACAACCTCAACATTGAAAAACACCAACAAATTCAACAACAACCTCAACGTTGAAAAACACCAACAAATTCAACAACAACCTCAACATTGAAAAACAACAACAACCGAAACATTGAAAAACACCAACAAATTCAATAGCAACCTCAACATTGAAAAAGAAAAACAACCTCAACATTGAAAAACACCAACAAATTCAACAACAACCTCAACATTGAAAAACACGAACAAATTCAACAACAACCTCAGCATTGAAAAACAACAACAACCTCAACATTCAAAAACACCAACAAATTCAACATTGAAAAACACCAACAAATTCAACAACAACCTCAACATTGAAAAACAACAACAACCTCAACATTGAAAAACACCAACAAATTCAACAACAACCTCAACATTGAAAAACACCAACAAATTCAACAACAACCTCAAAATAGAAAAACAACAACAACCTCAACATTGAAAAACACCAACAAATTCAACAACAACCTCAACATTGAAAAACAACAACAAACTAAACATTGAAAAACGCCAACAAAATCAACAACAACCTCAACATTCAAAAAGAACAACAACCTCAACATTGAAAAACACCAACAAATTCAACAACAACCTCAACATTGAAAAACACCAACAAATTCAACAACAACCTCAACATTGAAAAACACTAACAAATTCAGCAACAACCTCGAAATTGAAAAACACCAACAAATTCAACAACAAACTCAACATTGAAAAACACCAACAAATTCAACAACAACCTCAACATTGAAAGACAACAACAACCTCAACATTGAAAAACACCAACAAATTCAACAACAATCTCAACATTGAAAAGCACCAACAACTTCAACAACAACCGCAACATTGAAAAACAACAACAACCTCAACATTGAAAAACAGCAACAAATTCAACAACAACCTCAACATTGAAAAACACCAACAAATTCAACAACAACCTCAGCATTGAAAAACAACAACAACCTCAACATTGAAAAACACCAACAAATTCAAAAACAACCTCAACATTGAAAAACCACAACAACCACAACATTGAAAAACACCAACAAATTCAACAACAACTTCAACATTGAAAAACACCAACAAATTCAACAACAACCTCAACATTGAAAAACAACAACAACCTCAACATTGAAAAACACCAACAAATTCAACAACAACCTCAACATTGAAAAACAACAACAACCTCAACATTGAAAAACACCAACAAATTCAACAACAACCTCAACATTGAAAAACACCAACAAATTCAACAACAACCTCAGCATTGAAAAACAACAACAACATCAACTTTGAAAAACACCAACAAATTCAACAACAACTTCAACATTGAAAAACACCAAAAAATTCATAACAACCTCGAATTTGAAAAACACCAACAAATACAACAACAACCTCAACATTGAAAAACAACAAAAACCTCAACATTGAAAAACACCAACAAATTCAACAACAACCTCAACATTGAAAAACAACAACATCCTCAAAATTGAAAAACACCAACAAATTCAACAACAACCCCAACATTTAAAAACAACAACAACCTCAACATTGAAAAACACCAACAAATTCAACAACAACCTCAACATTGAAAAACAACAATAACCTCAACATTGAAAAACACCAACAAATTCAACAACAACCTCAACATTGAAAAACAACAACAAACTCAACATTGAAAAACACCAACAAATTCAACAACAACCTCAACATTGAAAAACAACAACAACCTCAACCTTGAAAAACACCAACAAATTCAACAACAACCTCAACATTGAAAAACAACAACAACCTCAACATTGAAAAACACCAACAAATTCAACAACAACCTCAACGTTGAAAAACACCAACAAACTCATCAACAACCTCAACATTGAAAAACAACAACAACCGAAACATTGAAAAACACCAACAAATTCAACAGCATCCTCAACATTGAAAAAGAAAAACAACCTCAACATTGAAAAACAGCAACAAATTCAACAACAACCTCAACATTGAAAAACACCAACAAATTCAACAACAACCTCAGCATTGAAAAACAACAACAACCTCAACATTGAAAAACACCAACAAATTCAACAACAACCTCAACATTGAAAAAACAACAACAACCTCAACATTGAAAAACAACAACAACCTCAACATTGAAAAACACCAACAAATTCAACAACAACCTCAACATTGAAAAACAACAACAACCTCAACATTGAAAAACACCAACAAATTCAACAACAACGTCAACATTGAAAAACACCAACAAATTCAACAACAACCTCAAAATTGAAAAACAACAACAACCTCAACATTGAAAAACACCAGCAAATTCAACAACAACCTCAACATTGAAAAACAACAACAAACTAAACATTGAAAAACGCCAACAAAATCAACAACAACCTCAACATTCAAAAAGAACAACAACCTCAACATTGAAAAACACCAACAAATTCAACAACAACCTCAACATTGAAAAACACCAACAAATTCAACAACAACCTCACATTGAAAAACACTAACAAATTCAGCAACAACGTCGAAATTGAAAAACACCAACAAATTCAACAACAAACTCAACATTGAAAAACACCAACAAATTCAACAACAACCTCAACATTGAAAGACAACAACAACCTCAACATTGAAAAACACCAACAAATTCAACAACAATCTCAACATTGAAAAGCACCAACAACTTCAACAACAACCGCAACATTGAAAAACAACAACAACCTCAACATTGAAAAACAGCAACAAATTCAACAACAACCTCAACATTGAAAAACACCAACAAATTCAACAACAACCTCAGCATTGAAAAACAACAACAACCTCAACATTGAAAAACACCAACAAATTCAAAAACAACCTCAACATTGAAAAACCACAACAACCTCAACATTGAAAAACACCAACAAATTCAACAACAACCTCAACATTGAAAAACACCAACAAATTCAACAACAACCTCAGCATTGAAAAACAACAACAACATCAACATTGAAAAACACCAACAAATTCAACAACAACTTCAACATTGAAAAACACCAACAAATTCATAACAACCTCGAATTTGAAAAACACCAACAAATACAACAACAACCTCAACATTGAAAAACAACAAAAACCTCAACATTGAAAAACACCAACAAATTCAACAACAACCTCAACATTGAAAAACAACAACATCCTCAAAATTGAAAAACACCAACAAATTCAACAACAACCCCAACATTTAAAAACAACAACAACCTCAACATTGAAAAACACCAACAAATTCAACAACAACCTCAACATTGAAAAACAACAATAACCTCAACATTGAAAAACACCAACAAATTCAACAACAACCTCAACATTGAAAAACAACAACAAACTCAACATTGAAAAACACCAACAAATTCAACAACAACCTCAACATTGAAAAACAACAACAACCTCAACATTGAAAAACACCAACAAATTCAACAACAACCTCAACGTTGAAAAACACCAACAGATTCAACAACAACCTCAACATTGAAAAACAACAACAACCGAAACATTGAAAAACACCTACAAATTCAACAGCAACCTCAACATTGAAAAAGAAAAATAACCTCAACATTGAAAAACACCAACAAATTCAACAACAACCTCATCATTGAAGAACAACAACAACCTCAACATTGAAAAACACCAACAAATTCAACAACAACCTCAACGTTGAAAAACACCAATAAATTCAACAACAACCTCAACATTGAAAAACAACAACAACCGAAACATTGAAAAACACCAACAAATTCAACAGCAACCTCAACATTGAAAAAGAAAAACAACCTCAACATTGAAAAACACCAACAAATTCAACAACAACCTCAACATTGAAAAACACCAACAAATTCAACAACAACCTCAGCATTGAAAAACAACAACAACCTCAACATTGAAAAACACCAACAAACTCAACAACAACCTCAACATTGAAAAACAACAACAACCTCAACATTGAAAAACAACAACAACCTCAACATTGAAAAACACCAACAAATTCAACAACAACCTCAACATTGAAAAACAACAACAACCTCAACATTGAAAAACACCAACAAATTCAACAACAACCTCAACATTGAAAAACACCAACAAATTCAACAACAACCTCAGCATTGAAAAACAACAACAACCTCAACATTGAAAAACACCAACAAATTCAACAACAACCTCAAAATTGAAAAACAACAACAACCTCAACATTGAAAAACACCAACAAATTCAACAGCAACCTCAACATTGAAAAAGAACAACAACCTCAACATTGAAAAACACCAACAAATTCAACAACAACCTCAACATTGAAAAACACCAACAAATTCAACAACAACCTCAACATTGAAAAACACCAACAAATTCAACAACAATCTCAACATTGAAAAGCACCAACAACTTCAACAACAACCGCAACATTGAAAAACAACAACAACCTCAATATTGAAAAACAGCAACAAATTCAACAACAACCTCAACATTGAAAAACACCAACAAATTCAACAACAACCTCAGCATTGAAAAACAACAACAACCTCAACATTGAAAAACACCAACAAATTCAACAACAACCTCAACATTGAAAAACAACAACAACCTCAACATTGAAAAACAACAACAACCTCAACATTGAAAAACACCAACAAATTCAACAACAACCTCAACATTGAAAAACAACAACAACCTCAACATTGAAAAACACCAACAAATTCAACAACAACCTCAACATTGAAAAACACCAACAAATTCAACAACAACCTCAGCATTGAAAAACAACAACAACCTCAACATTGAAAAACACCAACAAATTCAACAACAACCTCAAAATTGAAAAACAACAACAACCTCAACATTGAAAAACACCAACAAATTCAACAACAACCTCAACATTGAAAAACAACAACATCCTCAAAATTGAAAAACACCAACAACAAATTCAACAACAACCCCAACATTTAAAAACAACAAACAATCTCAACATTGAAAAACACCAACAAATTCAACAACAACCTCAACATTGAAAAAACAACAACAACCTCAACATTGAAAAAACACCAACAAATTCAACAACACCTCAACATTGAAAAACAACAACAAACTCAACATTGAAAAACACCAACAAATTCAACAACAACCTCAACATTGAAAAACAACAACAACCTCAACATTGAAAAACACCAACAAATTCAACAACAACCTCACGTTGAAAAACACCAACAAATTCAACAACAACCTCAACATTGAAAAAACAACAACAACCGAAACATTGAAAAACACCAACAAATTCAATAGCAACCTCAACATTGAAAAAGAAAAACAACCTCAACATTGAAAAACACCAACAAATTCAACAACAACCTCAACATTTGAAAAACACCAACAAATTCAACAACAACCTCAGCATTGAAAAACAACAACAACCTCAACATTGAAAAACACCAACAAATTCAACAACCAACCTCAACATTGAAAAACAACAACAACCTCAACATTGAAAAACAACAACAACCTCAACATTGAAAAACACCAACAAATTCAACAACAACCTCAACATTGAAAACAACAACAACCTCAACATTGAAAAACACCAACAAATTCAACAACAACCTCAACATTGAAAAACACCAACAAATTCAACAACAACCTCAGCATTGAAAAACAACAACAACCTCACATTGAAAAACTCCAACAAATTCAACAACAACCTCAAAATTGAAAAACAACAACAACCTCAACATTGAAAAACACCAACAAATTCAACAACAACCCTCAACATTGAAAAACAACAACAAACTAAACATTGAAAAACGCCAACAAAATCAACAACAACCTCAACATTCAAAAAGAACAACAACCTCAACATTGAAAAACACCAACAAATTCAACAACAACCTCAACATTGAAAAACACCAACAAATTCAACAACAACCTCAACATTGGAAAAACACTAACAAATTCAGCAACAACCTCGAAATTGGAAAAACACCAACAAATTCAACAATAAACTCAACATTGAAAAACACCAACAAATTTCAACAACAACCTCAACATTGAAAGACAACAACAACCTCAACATTGAAAACACTCCAACAAATTCAACAACAATCTCAACATTGAAAAGCACAACAACTTCAACAACAACCGCAACATTGAAAAACAACAACAACCTCAACATTGAAAAACAGCAACAAATTCAACAACAACCTCAACATTGAAAAACCACCAACAAATTCAACAACAACCTCAGCAATGAAAAACAACAACCAACCTCAACATTGAAAAACACCAACAAATTCAAAAACAACCTCAACATTGAAAAACCACAACAACCACAACATTGAAAAACACCAACAAATTCAACAACAACTTCACATTGAAAAACACCAACAAATTCAACAACAACCTCAACATTGAAAAACAACAACAACCTCAACATTGAAAAACACCAACAAATTCAACAACAACCACTAACATTGAAAAACAACAAAAACCTCAACATTGAAAAACACCAACAAATTCAACAACAACCTCAACATTGAAAAACAACAACATCCTCAAAATTGAAAAACACCAACAAATTCAACAACAACCCCAACATTTAAAAACAACAACAACCTCAACATTGAAAAACACCAACAAATTCAACAACAACCTCAACATTGAAAAACACCAACAAATTCAACAACAACCTCAGCATTGAAAACAACAACATCCTCAACATTGAAAAACACCAACAAATTCAACAACAACCTCAACATTGAAAAACAACAACAACCTCAACATTGAAAAACAACAACAACCTCAACATTGAAAAACACCAACAAATTCAACAACAACCTCAACATTGAAAAACAACAACAACCTCAACATTGAAAAACACCAACAAATTCAACAACAACCTCAACATTGAAAAACACCAACAAATTCACAACAACCTCAGCATTGAAAAACAACAACAACCTCAACATTGAAAAACACCAACAAATTCAACAACAACCTCAAAATTGAAAAACAACAACAACCTCAACATTGAAAAACACCAACAAATTCAACAACAACCTCAACATTGAAAAACAACAACAAACTAAACATTGAAAAACGCCAACAAAATCAACAACAACCTCAACATTCAAAAAGAACAACAACCTCAACATTGAAAAACACCAACAAATTCAACAACAACCTCAACATGAAAAACACCAACAAATTCAACAACAATCTCAACATTGAAAAGCACCAACAACTTCAACAACAACCGCAACATTGAAAAACAACAACAACCTCAACATTGAAAAACAGCAAACAAATTCAGCAACAACCTCAACATTGAAAAACACCAACAAATTCAACAACAACCTCAGCATTGAAAAACAACAACAACCTCAGCATTGAAAAAACAACAACAAGTTCAAAAACAACCTCAATATTGAAAAACCACAACAACCTCAACATTGAAAAAACACCAACAAATTCAACAACAACTTCAACATTGAAAAACACCAACAAATTCAACAACAACCTCAACATTGAAAAACAACAACAACCTCAACATAGAAAAACACCAACAAATTCAACAACAACCTCAACATTGAAAAACAACAACAACCTCAACATTGAAAAACACCAACAAATTCAACAACAACCTCAACATTGAAAAACACCCAACAAATTCAACAACAACCTCAGCATTGAAAAACAACAACAACATCAACCATTGAAAAACACCAACAAATTCAACAACAACTTCAACATTGAAAACACCAACAAATTCATAACAACCTCGAATTTGAAAAACACCAACAAATACAACAACAACCTCAACATTGAAAAACAACAAAACCTCAACATTGAAAAACACCAACAAATTCAACAACAACCCCAACATTTAAAAACAACAACAACCTCAACATTGAAAAACACCAACAAATTCAACAACAACCTCAACATTGAAAAACAACAACAACCTCAACATTGAAAAACACCAACAAATTCAACAACAACCTCAACGTTGAAAAACACCAACAAATTCAACAACAACCTCAACATTGAAAAACAACAACACCGAAACATTGAAAAACACCAACAAATTCAACAGCAACCTCAACACTGAAAAAGAAAAACAACCTCAACATTGAAAACACCAACAAATTCAACAAGAACCTCAACATTGAAAAACAACAACAACCTCAACATTGAAAAACACCAACAAATTCAACAACAACCTCAACGTTGGAAAAACACCAACAAATTCAACAACAACCTCAACATTGAAAAACAACACAACCGAAACATTGAAAAACACCAACAAATTCAACAGCAACCTCAACATTGAAAAAGAAAAACAACCTCAACATTGAAAAACACCAACAAATTCAACAAAACCTCAACATTGAAAAACACCAAAAAATTCAACAACAACATCAGCATTGAAAAAACAACAACAACCTCAACATTGAAAAACACCAACAAATTCAACAACAACCTCAACATTGAAAAACAACAACAACCTCAACATTGAAAAACAACAACAACCTCAACATTGAAAACACCAACAAATTCAACAACAACCTCAACATTGAAAAACAACAACAACCTCAACATTGAAAAACACCAACAAATTCAACAACAACCTCAACATTGAAAAACAACAACAACCTCAACATTGAAAAACACCAACAAATTCAACAACAACCTCAACATTAAAAAACACCAACAAATTCAACAACAACCTCAGCATTGAAAAACAACAACAACCTCAACATTGAAAAACACCAACAAATTCAACAACAACCTCAAAATTGAAAAAACACAACAACCTCAACATTGAAAAACACCAACAAATTCAACAACAACCCCAACATTGAAAAACAACAACAAACTAAACATTGAAAAACGCCAACAAAATCAACAACAACCTCAACATTCAAAAACAACAACAAACCTCAACATTGAAAAACACCAACAAATTCAACAACAACCTCAACATTGAAAAACACCAACAAATTCAACAACAACCTCAACATTGAAAAACACTAACAAATTCAGCAACAACCTCGAAATTGAAAAACACCAACAAATTCAGCAACAAACTCAACATTGAAAAACACCAACAAATTCAACAACAACCTCAACATTGAAAAACAACAACAACCTCAACATTGAAAAACACCAACAAATTCAACAACAATCTCAACATTGAAAAGCACCAACAACTTCAACAACAACCTCAACATTGAAAAACAACAACAACCTCAACATTGAAAAACACCAACAAATTCAACAACAACCTCAACATTGAAAAACACCAACAAATTCAACAACAACCTCAGCATTGAAAACAACAACAACCTCAACATTGAAAAACACCAACAAATTCAAAAACAACCTCAACATTGAAAAACAACAACAACCTCAACATTGAAAAACACCAACAAATTCAACAACAACTTCAACATTGAAAAACACCAACAAATTCAACAACAACCGCAACATTGAAAAACACCAACAAATTCAACAACAATCTCAACATTGAAAAGCGACCAACAACTTCAACAACAACCGCAACATTGAAAAACAACAACAACCTCAACATTGAAAAACAGCAACAAATTCAACAACAACCTCAACATTGAAAAACACCAACAAATTCAACAACAACCTCAGCATTGAAAACAACAACAACCTCAACATTGAAAAACACCAACAAGTTCAAAAACAACCTCAATATTGAAAAACCACAACAACCTCAACATTGAAAACACCAACAAATTCAACAACAACTTCAACATTGAAAAACACCAACAAATTCAACAACAACCTCAACATTGAAAAACAACAACAACCTCAACATTGAAAAACACCAACAAATTCAACAACAACCTCAACATTGAAAACAACAACAACTCAACATTGAAAAACACCACAAATTCAACAACAACCTCAACATTGAAAAAACACCAACAAATTCAACAACAACCTCAGCATTGAAAAACAACAACAACATCAACATTGAAAAACACCAACAAATTCAACAACAACTTCAACATTGAAAAACACCAACAAATTCATACAACCTCGAATTTGAAAAACACCAACAAATACAACAACAACCTCAACATTGAAAACAACAAAAACCTCAACATTGAAAAACACCAACAAATTCAACAACAACCCCAACATTTAAAAACTACAACAACCTCAACATTGAAAAACACCAACAAATTCAACAACAACCTCAACATTGAAAAACAACAACAACCTCAACATTGAAAAAACACCAACAAATTCAACAACAACCTCAACGTTGAAAAACACCAACAAATTCAACAACAACCTCAACATTGAAAAACAACAACAACCGAAACATTGAAAAACACCAACAAATTCAACAGCAACCTCAACATTGAAAAAGAAAAACAACTCAACATTGAAAAACATCAACAAATTCAACAACAACCTCAACATTGAAAAACAACAACAACCTCAACATTGAAAAACACCAACAAATTCAACAACAACCTCAACGTTGAAAAACACCAACAAATTCAACAACAACCCTCAACATTGAAAAACAACAACAACCGAAACATTGAAAAACACCAACAAATTCAACAGCAACCTCAACATTGAAAAAGAAAAACAACCTCAACATTGAAAAACACCAACAAATTCAACAACAACCTCAACATTGAAAAACACCAAAAAATTCAACAACAACATCAGCATTGAAAAACAACAACAACCTCAACATTGAAAAACACCAACAAATTCAACAACAACCTCAACATTGAAAAACAACAACAACCTCAACATTGAAAAACAACAACAACCTCAACATTGAAAAACACCAACAAATTCAACAACAACCTCAACATTGAAAAACAACAACAACCTCAACATTGAAAAACACCAACAAATTCAACAACAACCTCAACATTGAAAAACACCAACAAATTCAACAACAACCTCAGCATTGAAAAACAACAACAACCTCAACATTGAAAAACACCAACAAATTCAACAACAACCTCAAAATTGAAAAACAACAACAACCTCAACATTGAAAAACACCAACAAATTCAACAACAACCTCAACATTTGAAAAACAACAACATCCTCAAAATTGAAAAACACCAACAAATTCAACAACAACCCCAACATTTAAAAAAAACAACAACCTCAACATTGAAAAACACCAACAAATTCAACAACAACCTCAACATTGAAAAACAACAACAACCTCAACATTGAAAAACACCAACAAATTCAACAACAACCTCAACATTGAAAAACAACAACAAACTCAACATTGAAAAATACCAACAAATTCAACAACAACCTCAACTTGAAAAACAACAACAACCTCAACATTGAAAAACACCAACAAATTCAACAACAACCTCAACGTTG
>JANJGN010001845.1:0-104096 GCA_026770705.1 Isurus oxyrinchus | reverse complement strand
TGAGAGACCGGGGACTGAGAGACACCAGTGTACAGATATGTCCCTAAGAGAGCGGGGACTGAGAGACACCAGTCAGTGTACAGATATCTCCCTGAGAGAGAGAGGGACTGAGAGACACCAGTCAGTGTACAGATATCTCCCTGAGAGAGAGAGGACTGAGACACACCAGTCAGTGTACAGATATCTCCCTGAGAGAGAGGAGGGTCTGAGAGACACCAGTCAGTGTACAGATATCTCCCTGAGAGAGAGGGGACTGAGAGACACCAGTCAGTGTACAGATATCTCCCTGAGAGAGAGAGGGACTGAGAGACACCAGTCAGTGTACAGATATCTCCCTGAGAGAGAGGGACTGAGAGACACCAGTCAGTGTACAGATATCTCCCTGAGAGAGAGAGAGGACTGAGAGAAACCAGTCAGTGTACAGATATCTCCATGAGAGAGAGGGGACTGAGAGACACCAGTCAGTGTACAGATATCTCCCTGAGAGAGAGAGAGGGACTGAGAGACACCAGACAGTGTACAGATATCTCCCTGACAGAGAGCGAGGGACTGAGAGACACCAGTCAGTGTACAGATATCTCCCTGAGAGAGAGAGGGACTGAGAGACTCCAGTCAGTGTACAGATATCTCCCTGAGAGAGTGCGAGTGACTGAGAGACACCAGTCAGTGTACAGATATCTCCCTGAGAGAGAGAGAGGGGACTGAGAGACATCAGTCAGTGTACAGATATCTCCCTGAGAGAGAGAGAGGTACTGAGAGACACCAGTCAGTGTACAGATATCTCCCTGAGAGAGAGAGGGGCCTGAGAGACACCAGTCAGTGTACAGATATCTCCCTGAGAGAGAGAGGAAACTGAGAGACACCAGTCAGTGTACAGATATCTCCCTGAGAGAGAGCGAGGGACTGAGAGACACCAGTCAGTGTACAGATATCTCCCTGAGAGAGAGAGGGACTGAGAGACTCCAGTCAGTGTACAGATATCTCCCTGAGAGAGTGCGAGGGACTGAGAGACACCAGTCAGTGTACAGATATCTCCCTGAGAGAGAGAGAGGGGACTGAGAGACATCAGTCAGTGTACAGATATCTCCCTGAGAGAGAGAGAGGTACTGAGAGACACCAGTCAGTGTACAGATATCTCCCTGAGAGAGAGAGGGGCCTGAGAGACACCAGTCAGTGTACAGATATCTCCCTGAGAGAGAGAGGAAACTGAGAGACACCAGTCAGTGTACAGATATCTCCCTGAGAGAGAGAGGGGACTGAGAGACACCAGTCAGTGTGCAGATATCTCCCTGAGAGGGAGAGAGACTGAGAGACACCAGTCAGTGTACAGATATCTCCCTGAGAGAGAGAGGGGACTGAGAGACACCAGTCAGTGTACAGATATCTCCCTGAGAGAGAGGGGACTGTGAGACACAAGTCAGTGTACAGATATCTCCCTGAGAGAGAGAGGGGACTGAGAGACACCAGTCAGTGTACAGATATCTCCCTGAGAGAGAGGGGACTGAGAGACACCAGTCAGTGTACAGATATCTCCCTGAGAGAGAGAGGGACTGAGAGACACCAGTCAGTTATACAGATATCTCACTGAGAGAGGGACTGAGAGACACCAGTCAGTGTACAGATATCTCCGTGAGAGAGAGAGGGGACTGAGAGACACCAGTCAGTGTACAGATATCTCCCTGAGAGAGAGAGGGGACTGAGAGACACCAGTCAGTGTACAGATATCTCCCTGAGAGAGAGCGAGGGGACTGAGACACCAGTCCGTGTACAGATATCTCCCTGAGAGAGAGGGACTGAGAGACACCAGTCAGTGTACAGATATCTCCCTGAGAGAGAGAGAGGGACTGAGAGACACCAGTCAGTGTACAGATATCTCCCTGAGAGAGAGTGGGACTGAGAGACACCAGTCAGTGTACAGATATCTCCCTGAGAGAGAGAGAGGGACTGAGAGACACCAGTCAGTGTACAGATATCTCCCTGAGAGAGAGAGGGACTGAGAGACACCAGTCAGTGTACAGATATCTCCCTGAGAGAGAGGGACTGAGAGACACCAGTCAGTGTACAGATATCTCCCTGAGAGAGAGAGAGGGACTGAGAGACACCAGTCAGTGTACAGATATCTCCCTGAGAGAGAGGGACTGAGAGACACCAGTCAGTGTACAGATATCTCCCTGAGAGAGGGGACTGAGAGACACCAGTCAGTGTACAGATATCTCCCTGAGAGAGAAAGGGGACTGAGAGACACCAGTCAGTGTACAGATATCTCCCTGAGAGAGAGAGGGACTGAGAGACACCAGTCAGTGTACAGATATCTCCCTGAGAGAGAGGGACTGAGAGACAATAGTCAGCGTACAGATATCTCCCTGAGAGAGGGGACTGAGAGACAACAGTCAGTGTACAGATATCTCCCTGAGAGTGTGCGAGGGACTGAGAGACACCAGTCAGTGTACAGATATCTCCCTGAGAGAGAGAGAGGGGACTGAGAGACATCAGTCAGTGTACAGATATCTCCCTGAGAGAGAGAGAGGTACTGAGAGATACCACTCAGTGTACAGATATCTCCCTGAGAGAGAGAGGGAACTGAGAGACACCAGTCAGTGTACAGATATCTCCCTGAGAGGGAGTGCGGGCCTGAGAGAGACCAGTCATTGTACAGATATCTCCCTGAGAGAGAGAGGGGACTGAGAGACACCAGTCAGTGTGCAGATATCTCCCTGAGAGAGAGAGAGAGACTGAGAGACACCAGTCAGTGTACAGATATCTCCCTGAGAGAGAGAGGGGACTGAGAGACACCAGTCAGTGTACAGATATCTCCCTGAGAGAGAGGAAGGGACTGAGAGACACCAGTGTACAGATATCTCCCTGAGAGAGCGGGGACTGAGAGACACCAGTCAGTGTACAGATATCTCCCTGAGAGAGAGAGGGACTGAGAGACACCAGTCAGTGTACAGATATCTCCCTGAGAGAGAGAGGACTGAGACACACCAGTCAGTGTACAGATATCTCCCTGAGAGAGAGGGAGGGTCTGAGAGACACCAGTCAGTGTACAGATATCTCCCTGAGAGAGAGGGGACTGAGAGACACCAGACAGTGTACAGTTATCTCCCTGAGAGAGAGAGGGACTGAGAGACACCAATCAGTGTACAGATATCTCCCTGAGAGAGAGGGACTGACAGACACCAGTCAGTGTACAGATATCTCCCTGAGAGAGAGAGAGGACTGAGAGACACCAGTCAGTGTACAGATATCTCCATGAGAGAGAGGGGACTGAGAGACACCAGTCAGTGTACAGATATCTCCCTGAGAGAGAGAGAGGGACTGAGAGACACCAGTCAGTGTACAGATATCTCCCTGAGAGAGAGCGAGGGACTGAGAGACACCAGTCAGTGTACAGATATCTCCCTGAGAGAGAGAGGGACTGAGAGACTCCAGTCAGTGTACAGATATCTCCCTGAGAGAGTGCGAGGGACTGAGAGACACCAGTCAGTGTACAGATATCTCCCTGAGAGAGAGAGAGGGGGCTGAGAGACATCAGTCAGTGTACAGATATCTCCCTGAGAGAGAGAGAGGTACTGAGAGACACCAGTCAGTGTACAGATATCTCCCTGAGAGAGAGAGGGGCCTGAGAGACACCAGTCAGTGTACAGATATCTCCCTGAGAGAGAGAGGAAACTGAGAGACACCAGTCAGTGTACAGATATCTCCCTGAGAGAGAGAGGGGACTGAGAGACACCAGTCAGTGTACAGATATCTCCCTGAGAGAGAGAGGGGACTGAGAGACACCAGTCAGTGTACAGATATCTCCCTGAGAGAGAGGGGACTGTGAGACACAAGTCAGTGTACAGATATCTCCCTGAGAGAGAGAGGGGACTGAGAGACACCAGTCAGTGTACAGATATCTCCCTGAGAAAGAGGGGACTGAGAGACACCAGTCAGTGTACAGATATCTCCCTGAGAGAGAGAGGGACTGAGAGACACCAGTCAGTTATACAGATATCTCACTGAGAGAGGGACTGAGAGACACCAGTCAGTGTACAGATATCTCCCTGAGAGAGAGAGGGGATTGAGAGACACCAGTCTGTGTACAGATATCTCCGTGAGAGAGAGAGGGGACTGAGAGACACCAGTCAGTGTACAGATATCTCCCTGAGAGAGAGAGGGTACTGAGAGACACCAGTCAGTGTACAGATATCTCCCTGAGAGAGAGAGGGACTGAGAGACACCAGTCAGTGTACAGATATCTCCCTGAGAGAGAGGGACTGAGAGACACCAGTCAGTGTACAGATATCTCCCTGAGAGAGAGAGAGGGACTGAGAGACAACAGTCAGTGTACAGATATCTCCCTGAGAGAGAGTGGGACTGAGAGACACCAGTCAGTGTACAGATATCTCCCTGAGAGAGAGAGAGGGACTGAGAGACACCAGTCAGTGTACAGATATCTCCCTGAGAGAGAGGGACTGAGAGACACCAGTCAGTGTACAGATATCTCCCTGAGAGAGAGAGAGGGACTGAGAGACACCAGTCAGTGTACAGATATCTCCCTGAGAGAGAGGGACTGAGAGACACCAGTCAGTGTACAGTTATCTCCCTGAGAGAGGGGACTGAGAGACACCAGTCAGTGTACAGATATCTCCCTGAGAGAGAGAGGGGACTGAGAGACACCAGTCAGTGTACAGATATCTCCCTGAGAGAGAGAGGGACTGAGAGACACCAGTCAGTGTACAGATATCTCCCTGAGGGAGAGGGACTGAGAGACAATAGTCAGCGTACAGATATCTCCCTGAGAGAGGGGACTGAGAGACAACAGTCAGTGTACAGATATCTCCCTGAGAGAGTGCGAGGGACTGAGAGACACCAGTCAGTGTACAGATATCTCCCTGAGAGAGAGAGAGGGGACTGAGAGACATCAGTCAGTGTACAGATATCTCCCTGAGAGAGAGAGAGGTACTGAGAGATACCAGTCAGTGTACAGATATCTCCCTGAGAGAGAGAGCGGGCCTGAGAGAGACCAGTCAGTGTACAGATATCTCCCTGAGAGAGAGAGGACTGAGACACACCAGTCAGTGTACAGATATCTCCCTGAGAGAGAGGGAGGGTCTGAGAGACACCAGTCAGTGTACAGATATCTCCCTGAGAGAGAGGGGACTGAGAGACACCAGTCAGTGTACAGATATCTCCCTGAGAGAGAGAGGGACTGAGAGACACCAGTCAGTGTACAGATATCTCCCTGAGAGAGAGGGACTGAGAGACACCAGTCAGTGTACAGATATCTCCCTGAGAGAGAGAGAGGACTGAGAGACACCAGTCAGTGTACAGATATCTCCCTGAGAGAGAGGGGACTGAGAGACACGAGTCAGTGTACAGATATCTCCCTGAGAGAGAGAGAGGGACTGAGAGACACCAGTCAGTGTACAGATATCTCCCTGAGAGAGAGCGAGGGACTGAGAGACACCAGTCAGTGTACAGATATCTCCCTGAGAGAGAGAGGGACTGAGAGACACCAGTCAGTGTACAGATATCTCCCTGAGAGAGAGCGACTGAGAGACACCAGTCAGTGTACAGATATCTCCCTGAGAGAGGGGACTGAGAGACACCAGTCAGTGTACAGATATCTCCCTGAGAGAGAGAGGGGACTGAGAGACACCAGTCAGTGTACAGATATCTCCCTGAGAGAGAGAGAGACTGAGAGACACCAGTCAGTGTACAGATATCACCCTGAGAGAGAGGGACTGAGAGACAATAGTCAGCGTACAGATATCTCCCTGAGAGAGGGGACTGAGAGACAACAGTCAGTGTACAGATATCTCCCTGAGAGTGTGCGAGGGACTGAGAGACACCAGTCAGTGTACAGATATCTCCCTGAGAGAGAGAGAGGGGACTGAGAGACATCAGTCAGTGTACAGATATCTCACTGAGAGAGAGAGAGGTACTGAGAGATACCAGTCAGTGTACAGATATCTCCCTGAGAGAGAGAGAGGGGACTGAGAGACACCAGTCAGTGTACAGATATCTCCCTGAGAGAGAGAGGGACTGCGAGACACCAGTCAGTGTACAGATATCTCCCTGAGAGAGAGAGGGGACTGAGAGACACCAGTCAGTGTACAGATATCTCCCTGAGAGAGAGAGAGGGACTGAGAGACACCAGTCAGTGTACAGATATCTCCCTGAGAGAGAGGGACTGAGAGACACCAGTCAGTGTACAGATATCTCCCTGAGAGACCGGGGACTGAGAGACACCAGTGTACAGATATGTCCCTAAGAGAGCGGGGACTGAGAGACACCAGTCAGTGTACAGATATCTCCCTGAGAGAGAGAGGGACTGAGAGACACCAGTCAGTGTACAGATATCTCCCTGAGAGAGAGAGGACTGAGACACACCAGTCAGTGTACAGATATCTCCCTGAGAGAGAGGAGGGTCTGAGAGACACCAGTCAGTGTACAGATATCTCCCTGAGAGAGAGGGGACTGAGAGACACCAGTCAGTGTACAGATATCTCCCTGAGAGAGAGAGGGACTGAGAGACACCAGTCAGTGTACAGATATCTCCCTGAGAGAGAGGGACTGAGAGACACCAGTCAGTGTACAGATATCTCCCTGAGAGAGAGAGAGGACTGAGAGAAACCAGTCAGTGTACAGATATCTCCATGAGAGAGAGGGGACTGAGAGACACCAGTCAGTGTACAGATATCTCCCTGAGAGAGAGAGAGGGACTGAGAGACACCAGACAGTGTACAGATATCTCCCTGACAGAGAGCGAGGGACTGAGAGACACCAGTCAGTGTACAGATATCTCCCTGAGAGAGAGAGGGACTGAGAGACTCCAGTCAGTGTACAGATATCTCCCTGAGAGAGTGCGAGTGACTGAGAGACACCAGTCAGTGTACAGATATCTCCCTGAGAGAGAGAGAGGGGACTGAGAGACATCAGTCAGTGTACAGATATCTCCCTGAGAGAGAGAGAGGTACTGAGAGACACCAGTCAGTGTACAGATATCTCCCTGAGAGAGAGAGGGGCCTGAGAGACACCAGTCAGTGTACAGATATCTCCCTGAGAGAGAGAGGAAACTGAGAGACACCAGTCAGTGTACAGATATCTCCCTGAGAGAGAGCGAGGGACTGAGAGACACCAGTCAGTGTACAGATATCTCCCTGAGAGAGAGAGGGACTGAGAGACTCCAGTCAGTGTACAGATATCTCCCTGAGAGAGTGCGAGGGACTGAGAGACACCAGTCAGTGTACAGATATCTCCCTGAGAGAGAGAGAGGGGACTGAGAGACATCAGTCAGTGTACAGATATCTCCCTGAGAGAGAGAGAGGTACTGAGAGACACCAGTCAGTGTACAGATATCTCCCTGAGAGAGAGAGGGGCCTGAGAGACACCAGTCAGTGTACAGATATCTCCCTGAGAGAGAGAGGAAACTGAGAGACACCAGTCAGTGTACAGATATCTCCCTGAGAGAGAGAGGGGACTGAGAGACACCAGTCAGTGTGCAGATATCTCCCTGAGAGGGAGAGAGACTGAGAGACACCAGTCAGTGTACAGATATCTCCCTGAGAGAGAGAGGGGACTGAGAGACACCAGTCAGTGTACAGATATCTCCCTGAGAGAGAGGGGACTGTGAGACACAAGTCAGTGTACAGATATCTCCCTGAGAGAGAGAGGGGACTGAGAGACACCAGTCAGTGTACAGATATCTCCCTGAGAGAGAGGGGACTGAGAAACACCAGTCAGTGTACAGATATCTCCCTGAGAGAGAGAGGGACTGAGAGACACCAGTCAGTTATACAGATATCTCACTGAGAGAGGGACTGAGAGACACCAGTCAGTGTACAGATATCTCCGTGAGAGAGAGAGGGGACTGAGAGACACCAGTCAGTGTACAGATATCTCCCTGAGAGAGAGAGGGGACTGAGAGACACCAGTCAGTGTACAGATATCTCCCTGAGAGAGAGCGAGGGGACTGAGACACCAGTCCGTGTACAGATATCTCCCTGAGAGAGAGGGACTGAGAGACACCAGTCAGTGTACAGATATCTCCCTGAGAGAGAGAGAGGGACTGAGAGACACCAGTCAGTGTACAGATATCTCCCTGAGAGAGAGTGGGACTGAGAGACACCAGTCAGTGTACAGATATCTCCCTGAGAGAGAGAGAGGGACTGAGAGACACCAGTCAGTGTACAGATATCTCCCTGAGAGAGAGAGGGACTGAGAGACACCAGTCAGTGTACAGATATCTCCCTGAGAGAGAGGGACTGAGAGACACCAGTCAGTGTACAGATATCTCCCTGAGAGAGAGAGAGGGACTGAGAGACACCAGTCAGTGTACAGATATCTCCCTGAGAGAGAGGGACTGAGAGACACCAGTCAGTGTACAGATATCTCCCTGAGAGAGGGGACTGAGAGACACCAGTCAGTGTACAGATATCTCCCTGAGAGAGAAAGGGGACTGAGAGACACCAGTCAGTGTACAGATATCTCCCTGAGAGAGAGAGGGACTGAGAGACACCAGTCAGTGTACAGATATCTCCCTGAGAGAGAGGGACTGAGAGACAATAGTCAGCGTACAGATATCTCCCTGAGAGAGGGGACTGAGAGACAACAGTCAGTGTACAGATATCTCCCTGAGAGTGTGCGAGGGACTGAGAGACACCAGTCAGTGTACAGATATCTCCCTGAGAGAGAGAGAGGGGACTGAGAGACATCAGTCAGTGTACAGATATCTCCCTGAGAGAGAGAGAGGTACTGAGAGATACCACTCAGTGTACAGATATCTCCCTGAGAGAGAGAGGGAACTGAGAGACACCAGTCAGTGTACAGATATCTCCCTGAGAGGGAGTGCGGGCCTGAGAGAGACCAGTCATTGTACAGATATCTCCCTGAGAGAGAGAGGGGACTGAGAGACACCAGTCAGTGTGCAGATATCTCCCTGAGAGAGAGAGAGAGACTGAGAGACACCAGTCAGTGTACAGATATCTCCCTGAGAGAGAGAGGGGACTGAGAGACACCAGTCAGTGTACAGATATCTCCCTGAGAGAGAGGAAGGGACTGAGAGACACCAGTGTACAGATATCTCCCTGAGAGAGCGGGGACTGAGAGACACCAGTCAGTGTACAGATATCTCCCTGAGAGAGAGAGGGACTGAGAGACACCAGTCAGTGTACAGATATCTCCCTGAGAGAGAGAGGACTGAGACACACCAGTCAGTGTACAGATATCTCCCTGAGAGAGAGGGAGGGTCTGAGAGACACCAGTCAGTGTACAGATATCTCCCTGAGAGAGAGGGGACTGAGAGACACCAGACAGTGTACAGTTATCTCCCTGAGAGAGAGAGGGACTGAGAGACACCAATCAGTGTACAGATATCTCCCTGAGAGAGAGGGACTGAGAGACACCAGTCAGTGTACAGATATCTCCCTGAGAGAGAGAGAGGACTGAGAGACACCAGTCAGTGTACAGATATCTCCATGAGAGAGAGGGGACTGAGAGACACCAGTCAGTGTACAGATATCTCCCTGAGAGAGAGAGAGGGACTGAGAGACACCAGTCAGTGTACAGATATCTCCCTGAGAGAGAGCGAGGGACTGAGAGACACCAGTCAGTGTACAGATATCTCCCTGAGAGAGAGAGGGACTGAGAGACTCCAGTCAGTGTACAGATATCTCCCTGAGAGAGTGCGAGGGACTGAGAGACACCAGTCAGTGTACAGATATCTCCCTGAGAGAGAGAGAGGGGGCTGAGAGACATCAGTCAGTGTACAGATATCTCCCTGAGAGAGAGAGAGGTACTGAGAGACACCAGTCAGTGTACAGATATCTCCCTGAGAGAGAGAGGGGCCTGAGAGACACCAGTCAGTGTACAGATATCTCCCTGAGAGAGAGAGGAAACTGAGAGACACCAGTCAGTGTACAGATATCTCCCTGAGAGAGAGAGGGGACTGAGAGACACCAGTCAGTGTACAGATATCTCCCTGAGAGAGAGAGGGGACTGAGAGACACCAGTCAGTGTACAGATATCTCCCTGAGAGAGAGGGGACTGTGAGACACAAGTCAGTGTACAGATATCTCCCTGAGAGAGAGAGGGGACTGAGAGACACCAGTCAGTGTACAGATATCTCCCTGAGAAAGAGGGGACTGAGAGACACCAGTCAGTGTACAGATATCTCCCTGAGAGAGAGAGGGACTGAGAGACACCAGTCAGTTATACAGATATCTCACTGAGAGAGGGACTGAGAGACACCAGTCAGTGTACAGATATCTCCCTGAGAGAGAGAGGGGATTGAGAGACACCAGTCTGTGTACAGATATCTCCGTGAGAGAGAGAGGGGACTGAGAGACACCAGTCAGTGTACAGATATCTCCCTGAGAGAGAGAGGGTACTGAGAGACACCAGTCAGTGTACAGATATCTCCCTGAGAGAGAGAGGGACTGAGAGACACCAGTCAGTGTACAGATATCTCCCTGAGAGAGAGGGACTGAGAGACACCAGTCAGTGTACAGATATCTCCCTGAGAGAGAGAGAGGGACTGAGAGACAACAGTCAGTGTACAGATATCTCCCTGAGAGAGAGTGGGACTGAGAGACACCAGTCAGTGTACAGATATCTCCCTGAGAGAGAGAGAGGGACTGAGAGACACCAGTCAGTGTACAGATATCTCCCTGAGAGAGAGGGACTGAGAGACACCAGTCAGTGTACAGATATCTCCCTGAGAGAGAGAGAGGGACTGAGAGACACCAGTCAGTGTACAGATATCTCCCTGAGAGAGAGGGACTGAGAGACACCAGTCAGTGTACAGTTATCTCCCTGAGAGAGGGGACTGAGAGACACCAGTCAGTGTACAGATATCTCCCTGAGAGAGAGAGGGGACTGAGAGACACCAGTCAGTGTACAGATATCTCCCTGAGAGAGAGAGGGACTGAGAGACACCAGTCAGTGTACAGATATCTCCCTGAGGGAGAGGGACTGAGAGACAATAGTCAGCGTACAGATATCTCCCTGAGAGAGGGGACTGAGAGACAACAGTCAGTGTACAGATATCTCCCTGAGAGAGTGCGAGGGACTGAGAGACACCAGTCAGTGTACAGATATCTCCCTGAGAGAGAGAGAGGGGACTGAGAGACACCAGTCAGTGTACAGATATCTCCCTGAGAGAGAGAGAGGGGACTGAGAGACATCAGTCAGTGTACAGATATCTCCCTGAGAGAGAGAGCGGGCCTGAGAGAGACCAGTCAGTGTACAGATATCTCCCTGAGAGAGAGAGGACTGAGACACACCAGTCAGTGTACAGATATCTCCCTGAGAGAGAGGGAGGGTCTGAGAGACACCAGTCAGTGTACAGATATCTCCCTGAGAGAGAGGGGACTGAGAGACACCAGTCAGTGTACAGATATCTCCCTGAGAGAGAGAGGGACTGAGAGACACCAGTCAGTGTACAGATATCTCCCTGAGAGAGAGGGACTGAGAGACACCAGTCAGTGTACAGATATCTCCCTGAGAGAGAGAGAGGACTGAGAGACACCAGTCAGTGTACAGATATCTCCCTGAGAGAGAGGGGACTGAGAGACACGAGTCAGTGTACAGATATCTCCCTGAGAGAGAGAGAGGGACTGAGAGACACCAGTCAGTGTACAGATATCTCCCTGAGAGAGAGCGAGGGACTGAGAGACACCAGTCAGTGTACAGATATCTCCCTGAGAGAGAGAGGGACTGAGAGACACCAGTCAGTGTACAGATATCTCCCTGAGAGAGAGCGACTGAGAGACACCAGTCAGTGTACAGATATCTCCCTGAGAGAGGGGACTGAGAGACACCAGTCAGTGTACAGATATCTCCCTGAGAGAGAGAGGGGACTGAGAGACACCAGTCAGTGTACAGATATCTCCCTGAGAGAGAGAGAGACTGAGAGACACCAGTCAGTGTACAGATATCACCCTGAGAGAGAGGGACTGAGAGACAATAGTCAGCGTACAGATATCTCCCTGAGAGAGGGGACTGAGAGACAACAGTCAGTGTACAGATATCTCCCTGAGAGTGTGCGAGGGACTGAGAGACACCAGTCAGTGTACAGATATCTCCCTGAGAGAGAGAGAGGGGACTGAGAGACATCAGTCAGTGTACAGATATCTCCCTGAGAGAGAGAGAGGTACTGAGAGATACCAGTCAGTGTACAGATATCTCCCTGAGAGAGAGAGAGGGGACTGAGAGACACCAGTCAGTGTACAGATATCTCCCTGAGAGAGAGAGGGACTGCGAGACACCAGTCAGTGTACAGATATCTCCCTGAGAGAGAGAGGGGACTGAGAGACACCAGTCAGTGTACAGATATCTCCCTGAGAGAGAGAGAGGGACTGAGAGACACCAGTCAGTGTACAGATATCTCCCTGAGAGAGAGGGACTGAGAGACACCAGTCAGTGTACAGATATCTCCCTGAGAGACCGGGGACTGCGAGACACCAGTGTACAGATATCTCCCTGAGAGAGCGGGGACTGAGAGACACCAGTCAGTGTACAGATATCTCCCTGAGAGAGAGAGGGACTGAGAGACACCAGTCAGTGTACAGATATCTCCCTGAGAGAGAGAGGACTGAGACACACCAGTCAGTGTACAGATATCTCCCTGAGAGAGAGGGAGGTTCTGAGAGACACCAGTCAGTGTACAGATATCTCCCTGAGAGAGAGGGGACTGAGAGACACCAGTCAGTGTACAGATATCTCCCTGAGAGAGAGAGGGACTGAGAGACACCAGTCAGTGTACAGATATCTCCCTGAGAGAGAGGGACTGAGAGACACCAGTCAGTGTACAGATATCTCCCTGAGAGAGAGAGAGGACTGAGAGAAACCAGTCAGTGTACAGATATCTCCATGAGAGAGAGGGGACTGAGAGACACCAGTCAGTGTACAGATATCTCCCTGAGAGAGAGAGAGGGACTGAGAGACACCAGACAGTGTACATATATCTCCCTGAGAGAGAGCGAGGGACTGAGAGACATCAGTCAGTGTACAGATATCTCCCTGAGAGAGAGAGGGACTGAGAGACTCCAGTCAGTGTACAGATATCTCCCTGAGAGAGTGCGAGGGACTGAGAGACACCAGTCAGTGTACAGATATCTCCCTGAGAGAGAGAGAGGGGACTGAGAGACATCAGTCAGTGTACAGATATCTCCCTGAGAGAGAGAGAGGTACTGAGAGACACCAGTCAGTGTACAGATATCTCCCTGAGAGAGAGAGGGGCCTGAGAGACACCAGTCAGTGTACAGATATCTCCCTGAGAGAGAGAGGAAACTGAAAGACACCAGTCAGTGTACAGATATCTCCCTGAGAGAGAGAGAGGGACTGAGAGACACCAGTCAGTGTACAGATATCTCCCTGAGAGAGAGAGGGACTGAGAGACTCCAGTCAGTGTACAGATATCTCCCTGAGAGAGTGCGAGGGACTGAGAGACACCAGTCAGTGTACAGATATCTCCCTGAGAGAGAGAGAGGGGACTGAGAGACATCAGTCAGTGTACAGATATCTCCCTGAGAGAGAGAGAGGTACTGAGAGACACCAGTCAGTGTACAGATATCTCCCTGAGAGAGAGAGGGGCCTGAGAGACACCAGTCAGTGTACAGATATCTCCCTGAGAGAGAGAGGAAACTGAGAGACACCAGTCAGTGTACAGATATCTCCCTGAGAGAGAGAGGGGACTGAGAGACACCAGTCAGTGTGCAGATATCTCCCTGAGAGAGAGAGAGAGACTGAGAGACACCAGTCAGTGTACAGATATCTCCCTGAGAGAGAGAGGGGACTGAGAGACACCAGTCAGTGTACAGATATCTCCCTGAGAGAGAGGGGACTGTGAGACACAAGTCAGTGTACAGATATCTCCCTGAGAGAGAGAGGGGACTGAGAGACACCAGTCAGTGTACAGATATCTCCCTGAGAGAGAGGGGACTGAGAGACACCAGTCAGTGTACAGATATCTCCCTGAGAGAGAGAGGGACTGAGAGACACCAGTCAGTTATACAGATATCTCACTGAGAGAGGGACTGAGAGACACCAGTCAGTGTACAGATATCTCCGTGAGAGAGAGAGGGGACTGAGAGACAACAGTCAGTGTACAGATATCTCCCTGAGAGAGAGTGGGACTGAGAGACACCAGTCAGTGTACAGATATCTCCCTGAGAGAGAGAGAGGGACTGAGAGACACCAGTCAGTGTACAGATATCTCCCTGAGAGAGAGAGGGACTGAGAGACACCAGTCAGTGTACAGATATCTCCCTGAGAGAGAGGGACTGAGAGACACCAGTCAGTGTACAGATATCTCCCTGAGAGAGAGAGAGGGACTGAGAGACACCAGTCAGTGTACAGATATCTCCCTGAGAGCGAGGGACTGAGAGACACCAGTCAGTGTACAGATATCTCCCTGAGAGAGGGGACTGAGAGACACCAGTCAGTGTACAGATATCTCCCTGAGAGAGAGAGGGGACTGAGTGACACCAGTCAGTGTACAGATATCTCCCTGCGAGAGAGAGGGACTGAGAGACACCAGTCAGTGTACAGATATCTCCCTGAGAGAGAGGGACTGAGAGACACCAGTCAGTGTACAGATATCTCCCTGAGGGAGAGGGACTGAGAGACAATAGTCCACCGTACAGATATCTCCCTGAGAGAGGGGACTGAGAGACAACAGTCAGTGTACAGATATCTCCCTGAGAGAGTGCGAGGGACTGAGAGACACCAGTCAGTGTACAGATATCTCCCTGAGAGAGAGAGAGGGGACTGAGAGACATCAGTCAGTGTACAGATATCTCCCTGAGAGAGAGAGAGGTACTGAGAGATACCAGTCAGTGTACAGATATCTCCCTGAGAGAGAGAGGGAACTGTGAGACACCAGTCAGTGTACAGATATCTCCCTGAGAGGGAGAGCGGGCCTGAGAGAGACCAGTCATTGTACAGATATCTCCCTGAGAGAGAGAGGGGACTGAGAGACACCAGTCAGTGTGCAGATATCTCCCTGAGAGAGAGAGAGAGACTGAGAGACACCAGTCAGTGTACAGGTATCTCCCTGAGGGAGAGAGGGACTGAGAGACACCAGTCAGTGTACAGATATCTCCCTGAGAGAGAGAGGGGACTGAGAGACACCAGTCAGTGTACAGATATCTCCCTGAGAGAGAGAGGGACTGAGAGACACCAGTCAGTGTACAGATATCTCCCTGAGAGAGAGAGGGGACTGAGAGACACCAGTCAGTGTACAGATATCTCCCTGAGAGAGAGAGGGGACTGAGAGACACCAGTCAGTGTACAGATATCTCCCTGAGAAAGAGGGACTGAGAGACACCAGTCAGTGTACAGATATCTCCCTGAGAAAGAGGGACTGAGAGACACCAGTCAGTGTACAGATATCTCCCTGAGAGAGAGGGGACTGAGAGACACCAGTCAGTGTACAGATATCTCCCTGAGAGAGAGAGGGACTGAGAGACACCAGTCAGTGTACAGATATCTCCCTGAGAGAGAGAGAGGGACTGAGAGACACCAGTCAGTGTACAGATATCAAACTGAGAGAGAGGGGGGACTGAGAGACACCAGTCAGTGTACAGATATCTCCCTGAGAGAGCGGGGACTGAGAGACACCAGTCAGTGTACAGATATCTCCCTGAGAGAGAGTGGGACTGAGAGACACCAGTCAGTGTACAGATATCTCCCTGAGAGAGAGAGGACTGAGAGACACCAGTCAGTGTACAGATATCTCCCTGAGAAAGAGGGACTGAGAGACACCAGTCAGTGTACAGATATCTCCCTGAGAGAGAGGGGACTGAGAGACACCAGTCAGTGTACAGATATCTCCCTGAGAGAGAGAGGGACTGAGAGACACCAGTCAGTGTACAGATATCTCCCTGAGAGAGGGACTGAGAGACACCAGTCAGTGTACAGATATCAAACTGAGAGAGAGGGGGGGACTGAGAGACACCAGTCAGTGTACAGATATCTCCCTGAGAGAGAGTGGGACTGAGAGACACCAGTCAGTGTACAGATATCTCCCTGAGAGAGAGAGGACTGAGAGACACCAGTCAGTGTACAGATATCTCCCTGAGAGAGAGAGAGGGGACTGAGAGACACCAGTCAGTGTACAGATATCTCCCTGAGAGAGAGAGGGACTGAGAGACACCAGTCAGTGTACAGATATCTCCCTGAGAGAGAGAGGACTGAGACACACCAGTCAGTGTACAGATATCTCCCTGAGAGAGAGGGAGGGTCTGAGAGACACCAGTCAGTGAACAGATATCTCCCTGAGAGAGAGGGGACTGAGAGACACCAGTCAGTGTACAGATATCTCCCTGAGAGAGAGAGGGACTGAGAGACACCAGTCAGTGAACAGATATCTCCCTGAGAGAGAGGGACTGAGAGACACCAGTCAGTGTACAGATATCTCCCTGAGAGAGAGAGAGGACTGAGAGACACCAGTCAGTGTACAGATATCTCCCTGAGAGAGAGGGGACTGAGAGACACGAGTCAGTGTACAGATATCTCCCTGAGAGAGAGAGAGGGACTGAGAGACACCAGTCAGTGTTCAGATATCTCACTGAGAGAGAGCGAGGGACTGAGAGACACCAGTCAGTGTACAGATATCTCCCTGAGAGAGAGAGGGACTGAGAGACACCAGTCAGTGTACAGATATCTCCCTGAGAGTGTGCGAGGGACTGAGAGACACCAGTCAGTGTACAGATATCTCCCTGAGAGAGAGAGAGGGGACTGAGAGACATCAGTCAGTGTACAGATATCTCCCTGAGAGAGAGACAGGTACTGAGAGACACCAGTCAGTGTACAGATATCTCCCTGAGAGAGAGAGGGGCCTGAGAGACACCAGTCAGTGTACAGATATCTCCCTGAGAGAGAGAGGAAACTGAGAGACACCAGTCAGTGTACAGACATCTCCCTGAGAGAGAGAGGGGACTGAGAGACACCAGTCAGTGTGCAGATATCTCCCTGAGAGAGAGAGAGAGACTGAGAGACACCAGTCAGTGTACAGATATCTCCTTGAGAGAGAGAGGGGACTGAGAGACACCAGTCAGTGTACAGATATCTCCCTGAGTGAGAGGGGACTGTGAGACACAAGTCAGTGTACAGATATCTCCCTGAGAGAGAGAGGGGACTGAGAGACACCAGTCAGTGTACAGATATCTCCCTGAGAGAGAGGGGACTGAGAGACACCAGTCAGTGTACAGATATCTCCCTGAGAGAGAGAGGGACTGAGAGACACCAGTCAGTTATACAGATATCTCACTGAGAGAGGGACTGATGGACACCAGTCAGTGTACTGATATCTCCCTGAGAGAGAGAGGGGATTGAGAGACACCAGTCAGTGAACAGATATCTCCCTGAGAGAGAGAGGGGACTGAGAGACACCAGTCAGTGTACAGATATCTCCCTGAGAGAGAGAGGGGACTGACAGACACCAGTCAGTGTACAGATATCTCCCTGAGAGAGAGAGGGACTGAGAGACACCAGTCACTGTACAGATATCTCCCTGAGAGAGAGGGACTGAGAGACACCAGTCAGTGTACAGATATCTCCCTGAGAGAGAGAGAGGGACTGAGAGACACCAGTCAGTGTACAGATATCTCCCTGAGAGAGAGTGGGACTGAGAGACACCAGTCAGTGTACAGATATCTCCCTGAGAGAGAGGGACTGAGAGACACCAGTCAGTGTACAGATATCTCCCTGAGAGAGAGAGAGGGACTGAGAGACACCAGTCAGTGTACAGATATCTCCCTGAGAGAGAGGGACTGAGAGACACCAGTCAGTGTACAGATATCTCCCTGAGAGAGGGGACTGAGAGACACCAGTCAGTGTACAGATATCTCCATGAGAGAGAGAGGGGACTGAGAGACACCAGTCAGTGTACAGATATCTCCCTGAGAGAGAGAGGGACTGAGAGACACCAGTCAGTGTACAGATATCTCCCTGAGAGAGAGGGACTGAGAGACACCCTTCAGCGTACAGATATCTCCCTGAGAGAGGGGACTGAGAGACACAAGTCAGTGTACAGATATCTCCCTGAGAGAGTGCGAGGGACTGAGAGACACCAGTCAGTGTACAGATATCTCCCTGAGAGAGAGAGAGGGGACTGAGAGACATCAGTCAGTGTACAGATATCTCCCTGAGAGAGAGAGAGGTACTGAGAGACACCAGTCAGTGTACAGATATCTCCCTGAGAGAGAGAGGGAACTGAGAGAGACCAGTCAGTGTTCAGATATCTCCCTGAGAGAGCGGGGACTGAGAGACACCAGTCAGTGTACAGATATCTCCCTGAGAGAGCGGGGACTGAGAGACACCAGTCAGTGTACAGATATCTCCCTGAGAGAGAGTGGGACTGAGAGACACCAGTTAGTGTACAGATATCTCCCTGAGAGAGAGAGGACTGAGAGACACCAGGCAGTGTACAGATATCTCCCTGAGAGAGAGAGAGGGGACTGAGAGACACCAGTCAGTGTACAGATATCTCCCTGAGAGAGAGAGGGACTGAGAGACACCAGTCAGTGTACAGATATCTCCCTGAGAGAGAGAGGGGACTGAGAGACACCAGTCAGTGTACAGATATCTCCCTGAGAGAGAGAGGGACTGAGAGACACCAGTCAGTGTACAGATATCTCCCTGAGAGAGAGGGACTGAGAGACACCAGTCATTGTACAGATATCTCCCTGAGAGAGAGGGACTGAGAGACACCAGTCAGTGTACAGATATCTCCCTGAGAGAGAGGGACTGAGAGACACCAGTCAGTGTACAGATATCTCCCTCAGAGAGAGAGAGGGACTGAGAGACACCAGTCAGTGTACAGATATCTCCCTGAGAGAGAGAGGGGACTGAGAGACACCATTCAGTGTACAGATATCTCCCTGAGAGAGAGAGAGGGACTGAGAAACACCAGTCAGTGTACAGATATCTCCCTGAGAGAGAGGGACTGAGAGACACCAGTCAGTGTACAGATATCTCCCTGAGAGACCGGGGACTGAGAGACACCAGTGTACAGATATCTCCCTGAGAGAGCGGGGACTGAGAGACACCAGTCAGTGTACAGATATCTCCCTGAGAGAGAGAGGGACTGAGAGACACCAGTCAGTGTACAGATATCTCTCTGAGAGATGGAGGACTGAGAGACACCAGTCAGTGTACAGATATCTCCCTGAGAGAGAGAGGGGACTCAGAGACACCAGTCAGTGTACAGATATCTCCCTGAGAGAGAGGGGACTGAGAGACACCAGTCAGTGTACAGATATCTCCCTGAGAGAGAGAGGGGACTGAGAGACACCAGTCAGTGTACAGATATCTCCCTGAGAGAGAGGGACTGAGAGACACCAGTCAGTGTACAGATATCTCCCTGAGAGAGAGGGACTGAGAGACACCAGTCAGTGTACAGATATCTCCCTGAGAGAGAGAGAGGGACTGAGAGACACCAGTCAGTGTACAGATATCTCCCTGAGAGAGAGAGAGGGACTGAGAGACACCAGTCAGTGTACAGATATCTCCCTGAGAGAGAGGGACTGAGAGACACCAGTCAGTGTACAGATATCTCCCTGAGAGAGGGGACTGAGAGACACCAGTCAGTGTACAGATATCTCCATGAGAGAGAGAGGGGACTGAGAGACACCAGTCAGTGTACAGATATCTCCCTGAGAGAGAGAGGGACTGAGAGACACCAGTCAGTGTACAGATATCTCCCTGAGAGAGAGGGACTGAGAGACACCCTTCAGCGTACAGATATCTCCCTGAGAGAGGGGACTGAGAGACACAAGTCAGTGTACAGATATCTCCCTGAGAGAGTGCGAGGGACTGAGAGACACCAGTCAGTGTACAGATATCTCCCTGAGAGAGAGAGAGGGGACTGAGAGACATCAGTCAGTGTACAGATATCTCCCTGAGAGGGAGAGCGGGACTGAGAGAGACCAGTCAGTGTTCAGATATCTCCCTGAGAGAGCGGGGACTGAGAGACACCAGTCAGTGTACAGATATCTCCCTGAGAGAGCGGGGACTGAGAGACACCAGTCAGTGTACAGATATCTCCCTGAGAGAGAGTGGGACTGAGAGACACCAGTTAGTGTACAGATATCTCCCTGAGAGAGAGAGGACTGAGAGACACCAGGCAGTGTACAGATATCTCCCTGAGAGAGAGAGAGGGGACTGAGAGACACCAGTCAGTGTACAGATATCTCCCTGAGAGAGAGAGGGACTGAGAGACACCAGTCAGTGTACAGATATCTCCCTGAGAGAGAGAGGGGACTGAGAGACACCAGTCAGTGTACAGATATCTCCCTGAGAGAGAGAGGGACTGAGAGACACCAGTCAGTGTACAGATATCTCCCTGAGAGAGAGGGACTGAGAGACACCAGTCAGTGTACAGATATCTCCCTCAGAGAGAGAGAGGGACTGAGAGTCACAAGTCAGTGTACAGATATCTCCCTGAGAGAGAGAGGGGACTGAGAGACACCAGTCAGTGTACAGATATCTCCCTGAGAGAGAGGGACTGAGAGACACCAGTCAGTGTACAGATATCTCCCTCAGAGAGAGAGAGGGACTGAGAGACACCAGTCAGTGTACAGATATCTCCCTGAGAGAGAGAGGGGACTGAGAGACACCAGTCAGTGTACAGATATCTCCCTGAGAGAGAGAGAGGGACTGAGAGACACCAGTCAGTGTACAGATATCTCCCTGAGAGAGAGGGACTGAGAGACACCAGTCAGTGTACAGATATCTCCCTGAGAGACCGGGGACTGAGAGACACCAGTGTACAGATATCTCCCTGAGAGAGCGGGGACTGAGAGACACCAGTCAGTGTACAGATATCTCCCTGAGAGAGAGAGGGACTGAGAGACACCAGTCAGTGTACAGATATCTCTCTGAGAGATGGAGGACTGAGAGACACCAGTCAGTGTACAGATATCTCCCTGAGAGAGAGAGGGGACTCAGAGACACCAGTCAGTGTACAGATATCTCCCTGAGAGAGAGGGGACTGAGAGACACCAGTCAGTGTACAGATATCTCCCTGAGAGAGAGAGGGGACTGAGAGACACCAGTCAGTGTACAGATATCTCCCTGAGAGAGAGGGACTGAGAGACACCAGTCAGTGTACAGATATCTCCCTGAGAGAGAGGGACTGAGAGACACCAGTCAGTGTACAGATATCTCCCTGAGAGAGAGAGAGGGACTGAGAGACACCAGTCAGTGTACAGATATCTCCCTGAGAGAGAGAGGGACTGAGAGACACCAGTCAGTGTACAGATATCTCCCTGAGAGAGAGAGGGACTGAGAGACACCAGTCAGTGTACAGATATCTCCCTGAGAGAGAGAGAGGACTGAGAGACACCAGTCAGTGTGCAGATATCTCCCTGAGAGAGAGGGGACTGAGAGACACCAGTCAGTGTACAGATATCTCCCTGAGAGAGAGAGAGGGACTGAGAGACACCAGTCAGTGTACAGATATCTCCCTGAGAGAGAGCGAGGGACTGAGAGACACCAGTCAGTGTACAGATATCTCCCTGAGAGAGAGAGGGACTGAGAGACACCAGTCAGTGTACAGATATCTCCCTGAGAGAGTGCGAGGGACTGAGAGACACCAGTCAGTGTACAGATATCTCCCTGGGAGAGAGAGAGGGGACTGAGAGACATCAGTCAGTGTACAGATATCTCCCTGAGAGAGAGAGGGGCCTGAGAGACACCAATCTGTGTACAGATATCTCCCTGAGAGAGAGAGGGAACTGAGAGACACCAGTCAGTGTACAGATATCTCCCTGAGAGGGAGAGGGGACTGAGAGACACCAGTCAGTGTGCAGATATCTCCCTGAGAGAGGGAGAGACTGAGAGACACCAGTCAGTGTACAGATATCTCCCTGAGAGAGAGAGGGGACTGAGAGACACCAGTCAGTGTTTTCAGATATCTCCCTGAGAGCGAGGGGACTGTGAGACACAAGTCATTGTACAGATATCTCCCTGAGAGAGAGAGGGGACTGAGAGACACCAGTCAGTGTACAGATATCTCCCTGAGAGAGAGAGGGACTGAGAGACACCAGTCAGTGTACAGATATCTCCCTGAGAGAGGGACTGAGAGACACCAGTCAGTGTACAGATATCTCACTGAGAGAGGGACTGAGAGAAACCAGTCAGTGTACAGATATCTCCCTGAGAGAGAGAGAGGGACTGAGAGACACCAGTCAGTGTACAGATATCTCCCTGAGAGAGAGAGGGGACTGAGAGACACCAGTCAGTGTACAGATATCTCCCTGAGAGAGAGAGGGACTGAGAGACACCAGTCAGTGTACAGATATCTCCCTGAGAGAGAGAGAGAGGACTGAGAGACACCAGTCAGTGTACAGATATCTCCCTGAGAGAGAGAGAGAGGACTGAGAGACACCAGTCAGTGTACAGATATCTCCCTGAGAGAGAGAGGGACTGAGAGACACCAGTCAGTGTACAGATATCTCCCTGAGAGAGAGGGACTGAGAGACACCAGTCAGTGTACAGATATCTCCCTGAGAGAGAGAGAGGGACTGAGAGACACCAGTCAGTGTACAGATATCTCCCTGAGAGACAGAGGGACTGTGAGACACCAGTCAGTGTACAGATATCTCCATGAGAGAGAGAGGGGACTGAGAGACACCAGTCAGTGTACAGATATCTCCCTGAGAGAGAGGGGACTGAGAGACACCAGTCAGTTTACAGATATCTCCCTGAGAGAGAGCGAGGGGACTGAGAGACACCAGTCAGTGTACAGATATCTCACGGAGAGAGAGGGGACTGAGAGACACCAGTCAATGTACAGATATCTCCCTGAGAGAGAGAGAGGGACTGAGAGACACCAGTCAGTGTACAGATATCACCCTGAGAGAGAGAGAGAGGGACTGAGAGACACCAGTCAGTGTACAGATATCTCCCTGAGAGAGAGAGGGGACTGAGAGACACCAGTCAGTGTACAGATATCTCCCTGAGAGAGAGAGAGGGGGTACTGAGAGACACCAGTCAGTGTACAGATATCTCCCTGAGAGAGAGGGACTGAGAGACACCAGTCAGTGTTCAGATATCTCCCTGAGAGAGAGGGGACTGAGAGACACCAGTCAGTTTACAGATATCTCCCTGAGACAGAGCGAGGGGACTGAGAGACACCAGTCAGTGTACAGATATCTCCCGGAGAGAGAGGGGACTGAGAGACACCAGTCAATGTACAGATATCTCCCTGAGAGAGAGAGAGGGACTGAGAGACACCAGTCAGTGTACAGATATCACCCTGAGAGAGAGAGAGAGGGACTGAGAGACACCAGTCAGTGTACAGATATCTCCCTGAGAGAGAGAGAGGCACTGAGAGACACCAGCCAGTGTACAGATATCTCCATGAGATAGAGCGAGGGACTGAGAGACACCAGTCAGTGTACAGATATCTCCCTGAGAGAGAGAGAGGACTGAGAGACACCAGTCAATGTACAGACATCTCCCTGAGAGAGAGGGGACTGAGAGACACCAGACAGTGTACAGACATCTCCCTGAGAGAGAGAGGGACTGAGAGACACCAGTCAGTGTACAGATATCTCCCTGAGAGAAAGGGGACTGAGAGACACCAGTCAGTGTACAGATATCTCCCTGAGAGAGAGAAAGGGGACTGAGAGACACCAGTGTACAGATATCTCCCTGAGAGAGAGAGAGGGACTGAGAGACACCAGTCAGTGTACAGATATCTCCCTGAGAGAGAGAGGGACTGAGAGACACCAGTCAGTGTACAGATATCTCCCAGAGAGAGGGGACTGAGAGACACCAGTCAGTGTACAGATATCTCCCTGAGATAGAAAGGGGACTGAGAGACACCAGTGTACAGATATCTCCCGGAGAGAGAGAGGGGACTGAGAGACACCAGTCAGTGTACAGATATCTCCCTGAGAGAGAGAGGGACTGAGAGACACCAGTCAGTGTACAGATATCTCCCTGAGAGAGAGAGGGTCTGAGAGACACCAGTCAGTGTACAGATATCTCCCTAAGATAGATAGGGGACTGAGAGACACCAGTCAGTGTACAGATATCTCCCTGAGAGAGAGCGAGGGGACTGAGACACCAGTCAGTGTACAGATATCTCCCTGAGAGAGAGGGGACTGAGAGACACCAGTCAGTGTACAGATATCTCCCTGAGAAAGAGCGAGGGGACTGAGACACCAGTCAGTGTACAGATATCTCCCTGAGAGAGAGCGAGGGGACTGAGACACCAGTCAGTGTACAGATATCTCGCCGAGAGAGAGAGAGGGACTGAGAGACACAAGTCAATGTACAGATATCTCCCTGAGAGAGACAGGGGACTGAGAGACACCAGTCAGTGTACAGATATCTCCCTGAGAGAGAGAGGGGACTGAGAGACACCAGTCAGTGTACAGATATCTCCCTGAGAGAGAGAGGGGACTGAGAGACACCAGTCAGTGTACAGATATCTCCCTGAGAGAGAGAGGGGACTGAGAGACACCAGTCAGTGTACAGATATCTCCCTGAGAGAGAGAGGGACTGAGAGACACCAGTCAGTGTACAGATATCTCCCTGAGAGAGAGAGGGGACTCAGAGACACCAGTCAGTGTACAGATATCTCCCTGAGAGAGAAAGGGGACTGAGAGACACCAGTCAGTGTACAGATATCTCCCTGAGAGAGAGAGGGGACTGAGAGACACCAGTCAGTGTACAGATATCTCCCTGAGAGAGAGAGGGGACTGAGAGACACCAGTCAGTGTACAGATATCTCCCTGAGAGAGAGAGGGACTGAGAGAAACCAGTCAGTGTTCAGATATCTCCCTGAGAAAGAGGGACTGAGAGACACCAGTCAGTGTACAGATATCTCCCTGAGAAAGAGGGACTGAGAGACACCAGTCAGTGTACAGATATCTCCCTGAGAGAGGGACTGAGAGACACCAGTCAGTGAACAGATATCTCCCTGAGAGAGGGACTGAGAGACACCAGTCAGTGTACAGATATCACCCAGAGAGAGAGGGGGGACTGAGAGACACCAGTCAGTGTACAGATATCTCCCTGAGAGAGAGGGACTGAGAGACACCAGTCAGTGTACAGATATCTCCCTGAGAGAGCGGGGACTGAGAGACACCAGTCAGTGTACAGATATCTCCCTGAGAGAGCGGGGACTGAGAGACACCAGTCAGTGTACAGATATCTCCCTGAGAGAGAGTGGGACTGAGAGACACCAGTTAGTGTACAGATATCTCCCTGAGAGAGAGAGGACTGAGAGACACCAGTCAGTGTACAGATATCTCCCTGAGACAGAGAGAGGGGACTGAGAGACACCAGTCAGTGTACAGATATCTCCCTGAGAGAGAGAGGGACTGAGAGACACCAGTCAGTGTACAGATAACTCCCTGAGAGAGAGAGGGGACTGAGAGACACCAGTCAGTGTACAGATATCTCCCTGAGAGAGAGAGAGGGACTGAGAGACACCAGCCAGTGTACAGATATCTCCCTGAGATAGAGCGAGGGACTGAGAGACACCAGTCAGTGTACAGATATCTCCCTGAGAGAGAGAGAGGACTGAGAGACACCAGTCAATGTACAGATATCTCCCTGAGAGAGAGAGGGGACTGAGAGACACCAGTCAGTGTACAGACATCTCCCTGAGAGAGAGGGGACTGAGAGACACCAGACAGTGTACAGACATCTCCCTGAGAGAGAGAGGGACTGAGAGACACCAGTCAGTGTACAGATATCTCCCTGAGAGAGAGGGGACTGAGAGACACCAGTCAGTGTACAGATATCTCCCTGAGAGAGAGAAAGGGGACTGAGAGACACCAGTGTACAGATATCTCCCTGAGAGAGAGAGAGGGACTGAGAGACACCAGTCAGTGTACAGATATCTCCCTGAGAGAGAGAGGGACTGAGAGACACCAGTCAGTGTACAGATATCTCCCAGAGAGAGGGGACTGAGAGACACCAGTCAGTGTACAGATATCTCCCTGAGATAGAAAGGGGACTGAGAGACACCAGTGTACAGATATCTCCCTGAGAGAGAGAGGGGACTGAGAGACACCAGTCAGTGTACAGATATCTCCCTGAGAGAGAGAGGGACTGAGAGACACCAGTCAGTGTACAGATATCTCCCTGAGAGAGAGAGGGTCTGAGAGACACCAGTCAGTGTACAGATATCTCCCTAAGATAGATAGGGGACTGAGAGACACCAGTCAGTGTACAGATATCTCCCTGAGAGAGAGCGAGGGGACTGAGACACCAGTCAGTGTACAGATATCTCCCTGAGAGAGAGGGGACTGAGAGACACCAGTCAGTGTACAGATATCTCCCTGAGAAAGAGCGAGGGGACTGAGACACCAGTCAGTGTACAGATATCTCCCTGAGAGAGAGCGAGGGGACTGAGACACCAGTCAGTGTACAGATATCTCCCTGAGAGTGAGAGAGGGACTGAGAGACACAAGTCAATGTACAGATATCTCCCTGAGAGAGACAGGGGACTGAGAGACACCAGTCAGTGTACAGATATCTCCCTGAGAGAGAGAGGGGACTGAGAGACACCAGTCAGTGTACAGATATCTCCCTGAGAGAGAGAGGGGACTGAAAGACACCAGTCAGTGTACAGATATCTCCCTGAGAGAGAGAGGGGACTGAGAGACACCAGTCAGTGTACAGATATCTCCCTGAGAGAGAGAGGGACTGAGAGACACCAGTCAGTGTACAGATATCTCCCTGAGAGAGAGAGGGACTGAAAGACACCAGTCAGTGTACAGATATCTCCCTGAGAGAGAGAGGGGACTGAGAGACACCAGTCAGTGTACAGATATCTCCCTGAGAGAGAGAGGGGACTCAGAGACACCAGTCAGTGTACAGATATCTCCCTGAGAGAGAGAGGGGACTCAGAGACACCAGTCAGTGTACAGATATCTCCCTGAGAGAGAAAGGGGACTGAGAGACACCAGTCAGTGTACAGATATCTCCTTGAGAGAGAGAGGGGACTGAGAGACACCAGTCAGTGTACAGATATCTCCCTGAGAGAGAGAGGGGACTGAGAGACACCAGTCAGTGTACAGATATCTCCCTGAGAGAGAGAGGGACTGAGAGAAACCAGTCAGTGTTCAGATATCTCCCTGAGAAAGAGGGACTGAGAGACACCAGTCAGTGTACAGATATCTCCCTGAGAGAGGGACTGAGAGACACCAGTCAGTGTACAGATATCTCCCTGAGAGAGGGACTGAGAGACACCAGTCAGTGTACAGATATCTCCCTGAGAGAGGGACTGAGAGACACCAGTCAGTGTACAGATATCTCCCTGAGAGAGGGACTGAGAGACACCAGTCAGTGTACAGATATCTCCCTGAGAGAGAGGGACTGAGAGACACCAGTCAGTGTACAGATATCTCCCTGAGAGAGCGGGGACTGAGAGACACCAGTCAGTGTACAGATATCTCCCTGAGAGAGCGGGGACTGAGAGACACCAGTCAGTGTACAGATATCTCCCTGAGAGAGAGTGGGACTGAGAGACACCAGTTAGTGTACAGATATCTCCCTGAGAGAGAGAGGACTGAGAGACAAAAGTCAGTGTACAGATATCTCCCTGAGACAGAGAGAGGGGACTGAGAGACACCAGTCAGTGTACAGATATCTCCCTGAGAGAGAGAGGGACTGAGAGACACCAGTCAGTGTACAGATAACTCCCTGAGAGAGAGAGGGGACTGAGAGACACCAGTCAGTGTACAGATATCTCCCTGAGAGAGAGAGGGGACTGAGAGACACCAGTCAGTGTACAGATATCTCCCTGAGAGAGAGGGACTGAGAGACACCAGTCAGTGAACAGATATCTCCCTCAGAGAGAGAGAGGGACTGAGAGTCACCAGTCAGTGTACAGATATCTCCCTGAGAGAGAGAGGGGACTGAGAGACACCAGTCAGTGTACAGATATCTCCCTGAGAGAGAGGGACTGAGAGACACCAGTCAGTGTACAGATATCTCCCTCAGAGAGAGAGAGGGACTGAGAGACACCAGTCAGTGTACAGATATCTCCCTGAGAGAGAGAGGGGACTGAGAGACACCAGTCAGTGTACAGATATCTCCCTGAGAGAGAGAGAGGGACTGAGAGACACCAGTCAGTGTACAGATATCTCCCTGAGAGAGAGGGACTGAGAGACACCAGTCAGTGTACAGATATCTCCCTGAGAGACCGGGGACTGAGAGACACCAGTGTACAGATATCTCCCTGAGAGAGCGGGGACTGAGAGACACCAGTCAGTGTACAGATATCTCCCTGAGAGAGAGAGGGACTGAGAGACACCAGTCAGTGTACAGATATCTCTCTGAGAGATGGAGGACTGAGAGACACCAGTCAGTGTACAGGTATCTCCCTGAGAGAGAGGGGACTGAGAGACAGGAGTCAGTGTACAGATATCTCCCTGAGAGAGAGAGGGGACTCAGAGACACCAGTCAGTGTACAGATATCTCCCTGAGAGAGAGGGGACTGAGAGACACCAGTCAGTGTACAGATATCTCCCTGAGAGAGAGAGGGGACTGAGAGACACCAGTCAGTGTACAGATATCTCCCTGAGAGAGAGGGACTGAGAGACACCAGTCAGTGTACAGATATCTCCCTGAGAGAGGGGGACTGAGAGACACCAGTCAGTGTACAGATATCTCCCTGAGAGAGAGAGAGGGACTGAGAGACACCAGTCAGTGTACAGATATCTCCCTGAGAGAGAGAGGGACTGAGAGACACCAGTCAGTGTACAGATATCTCCCTGAGAGAGAGAGGGACTGAGAGACACGAGTCAGTGTACAGATATCTCCCTGAGAGAGAGAGAGGAATGAGAGACACCAGTCAGTGTACAGATATCTCCCTGAGAGAGAGGGGACTGAGAGACACCAGTCAGTGTACAGATATCTCCCTGAGAGAGAGAGAGGGACTGAGAGACAACAGTCAGTGTACAGATATCTCCCTGAGAGAGAGCGAGGGACTGAGAGACACCAGTCAGTGTACAGATATCTCCCTGAGAGAGTGCGAGGGACTGAGAGACACCAGTCAGTGTACAGATATCTCCCTGTGAGAGAGAGAGGGGACTGAGAGACATCAGTCAGTGTACAGATATCTCCCTGAGAGAGAGAGGGGCCTGAGAGACACCAGTCAGTGTACAGATATCTCCCTGAGAGAGAGAGGGAACTGAGAGACACCAGTCAGTGTACAGATATCTCCCTGAGAGGGAGAGGGGACTGAGAGACACCAGTCAGTGTGCAGATATCTCCCTGAGAGAGGGAGAGACTGAGAGACACCAGTCAGTGTACAGATATCTCCCTGAGAGAGAGAGGGGACTGAGAGACACCAGTCAGTGTACAGATATCTCCCTGACAGAGAGGGGACTGTGAGACACAAGTCAGTGTACAGATATCTCCCTGAGAGAGAGAGGGGACTGAGAGACACCAGTCAGTGTACAGATATCTCCCTGAGAGAGAGAGAGGGACTGAGAGACACCAGTCAGTGTACAGATATCTCCCTGAGAGAGAGGGACTGAGAGACACCAGTCAGTGTACAGATATCTCCCTGAGAGACCGGGGACTGAGAGACACCAGTGTACAGATATCTCCCTGAGTGAGCGGGGACTGAGAGACACCAGTCAGTGTACAGATATCTCCCTGAGAGAGAGAGGGACTGAGAGACACCATTCAGTGTACAGATATCTCTCTGAGAGATGGAGGACTGAGAGACACCAGTCAGTGTACAGGTATCTCCCTGAGAGAGAGGGGACTGAGAGACACCAGTCAGTGTACAGATATCTCCCTGAGAGAGAGAGGGGACTCAGAGACACCAGTCAGTGTACAGATATCTCCCTGAGAGAGAGGGGACTGAGAGACACCAGTCAGTGTACAGATATCTCCCTGAGAGAGAGAGGGGACTGAGAGACACCAGTCAGTGTACAGATATCTCCCTGAGAGAGAGGGACTGAGAGACACCTGTCAGTGTACAGATATCTCCCTGAGAGAGAGGGACTGAGAGACACCAGTCAGTGTACAGATATCTCCCTGAGAGAGAGAGAGGGACTGAGAGACACCAGTCAGTGTACAGATATCTCCCTGAGAGAGAGAGGGACTGAGAGACACCAGTCAGTGTACAGATATCTCCCTGAGAGAGAGAGGGACTGAGAGACACGAGTCAGTGTACAGATATCTCCCTGAGAGAGAGAGAGGACTGAGAGACACCAGTCAGTGTACAGATATCTCCCTAAGAGAGAGGGGACTGAGAGACACCAGTCAGTGTACAGATATCTCCCTGAGAGAGAGAGAGGGACTGAGAGACAACAGTCAGTGTACAGATATCTCCCTGATAGAGAGCGAGGGACTGAGAGACACCAGTCAGTGTACAGATATCTCCCTGAGAGAGAGAGGGACTGAGAGACACCAGTCAGTGTACAGATATCTCCCTGAGAGAGTGCGAGGGACTGAGAGACACCAGTCAGTGCACAGATATCTCCCTGGGAGAGAGAGAGGGGACTGAGAGACATCAGTCAGTGTACAGATATCTCCCTGAGAGAGAGAGGGGCCTGAGAGACACCAGTCAGTGTACAGATATCTCCCTGAGAGAGAGAGGGAACTGAGAGACACCAGTCAGTGTACAGATATCTCCCTGAGAGGGAGAGGGTACTGAGAGACACCAGTCAGTGTGCAGATATCTCCCTGAGAGAGGGAGAGACTGAGAGACACCAGTCAGTGTACAGATATCTCCCTGAGAGAGAGAGGGGACTGAGAGACACCAGTCAGTGTACAGATATCTCCCTGACAGAGAGGGGACTGTGAGACACAAGTCAGTGTACAGATATCTCCCTGAGAGAGAGAGGGGACTGAGAGACACCAGTCAGTGTACAGATATCTCCCTGAGAGAGAGAGGGACTGAGAGACACCAGTCAGTGTACAGATATCTCCCTGAGAGAGGGACTGAGAGACACCAGTCAGTGTACAGATATCTCACTGAGAGAGGGACTGAGAGACACGAGTCAGTGTACAGATATCTCCCTGAGAGAGAGAGGGGACTGAGAGACACCAGTCAGTGTACAGATATCTCCCTGAGAGAGAGAGGGACTGAGAGACACCAGTCAGTGTACAGATATCTCCCTGAGAGAGAGAGAGAGGACTGAGAGACACCAGTCAGTGTACAGATATCTCCCTGAGAGAGAGAGAGAGGACTGAGAGACACCAGTCAGTGTACAGATATCTCCCTGAGAGAGAGAGGGACTGAGAGACACCAGTCAGTGTACAGATATCTCCCTGAGAGAGAGGGACTGAGAGACACCAGTCAGTGTACAGATATCTCCCTGAGAGAGAGAGAGGGACTGAGAGACACCAGTCAGTGTACAGATATCTCCCTGAGAGACAGAGGGACTGTGAGACACCAGTCAGTGTACAGATATCTCCCTGAGAGAGAGGGGACTGAGAGACACCAGTCAGTGTACAGACATCTCCCTGAGAGAGAGAGAGGGACTGAGAGACACCAGTCAGTGTACAGATATCTCCCTGAGAGAGAGCGAGGGACTGAGAGACACCAGTCAGTGTACAGATATCTCCCTGAGAGAGAGAGGGGACTCAGAGACACCAGTCAGTGTACAGATATCTCCCTGAGAGAGAGGGGACTGAGAGACACCAGTCAGTGTACAGATATCTCCCTGAGAGAGAGAGGGGACTGAGAGACACCAGTCAGTGTACAGATATCTCCCTGAGAGAGAGGGACTGAGAGACACCAGTCAGTGTACAGATATCTCCCTGAGAGAGGGGGACTGAGAGACACCAGTCAGTGTACAGATATCTCCCTGAGAGAGAGAGAGGGACTGAGAGACACCAGTCAGTGTACAGATATCTCCCTGAGAGAGAGAGGGACTGAGAGACACCAGTCAGTGTACAGATATCTCCCTGAGAGAGAGAGGGACTGAGAGACACGAGTCAGTGTACAGATATCTCCCTGAGAGAGAGAGAGGACTGAGAGACACCAGTCAGTGTACAGATATCTCCCTGAGAGAGAGGGGACTGAGAGACACCAGTCAGTGTACAGATATCTCCCTGAGAGAGAGAGAGGGACTGAGAGACAACAGTCAGTGTACAGATATCTCCCTGAGAGAGAGCGAGGGACTGAGAGACACCAGTCAGTGTACAGATATCTCCCTGAGAGAGTGCGAGGGACTGAGAGACACCAGTCAGTGTACAGATATCTCCCTGGGAGAGAGAGAGGGGACTGAGAGACATCAGTCAGTGTACAGATATCTCCCTGAGAGAGAGAGGGGCCTGAGAGACACCAGTCAGTGTACAGATATCTCCCTGAGAGAGAGAGGGAACTGAGAGACACCAGTCAGTGTACAGATATCTCCCTGAGAGGGAGAGGGGACTGAGAGACACCAGTCAGTGTGCAGATATCTCCCTGAGAGAGGGAGAGACTGAGAGACACCAGTCAGTGTACAGATATCTCCCTGAGAGAGAGAGGGGACTGAGAGACACCAGTCAGTGTACAGATATCTCCCTGACAGAGAGGGGACTGTGAGACACAAGTCAGTGTACAGATATCTCCCTGAGAGAGAGAGGGGACTGAGAGACACCAGTCAGTGTACAGATATCTCCCTGAGAGAGAGAGAGGGACTGAGAGACACCAGTCAGTGTACAGATATCTCCCTGAGAGAGAGGGACTGAGAGACACCAGTCAGTGTACAGATATCTCCCTGAGAGACCGGGGACTGAGAGACACCAGTGTACAGATATCTCCCTGAGAGAGCGGGGACTGAGAGACACCAGTCAGTGTACAGATATCTCCCTGAGAGAGAGAGGGACTGAGAGACACCATTCAGTGTACAGATATCTCTCTGAGAGATGGAGGACTGAGAGACACCAGTCAGTGTACAGGTATCTCCCTGAGAGAGAGGGGACTGAGAGACACCAGTCAGTGTACAGATATCTCCCTGAGAGAGAGAGGGGACTCAGAGACACCAGTCAGTGTACAGATATCTCCCTGAGAGAGAGGGGACTGAGAGACACCAGTCAGTGTACAGATATCTCCCTGAGAGAGAGAGGGGACTGAGAGACACCAGTCAGTGTACAGATATCTCCCTGAGAGAGAGGGACTGAGAGACACCAGTCAGTGTACAGATATCTCCCTGAGAGAGAGGGACTGAGAGACACCAGTCAGTGTACAGATATCTCCCTGAGAGAGAGAGAGGGACTGAGAGACACCAGTCAGTGTACAGATATCTCCCTGAGAGAGAGAGGGACTGAGAGACACCAGTCAGTGTACAGATATCTCCCTGAGAGAGAGAGGGACTGAGAGACACGAGTCAGTGTACAGATATCTCCCTGAGAGAGAGAGAGGACTGAGAGACACCAGTCAGTGTACAGATATCTCCCTAAGAGAGAGGGGACTGAGAGACACCAGTCAGTGTACAGATATCTCCCTGAGAGAGAGAGAGGGACTGAGAGACAACAGTCAGTGTACAGATATCTCCCTGATAGAGAGCGACGGACTGAGAGACACCAGTCAGTGTACAGATATCTCCCTGAGAGAGAGAGGGACTGAGAGACACCAGTCAGTGTACAGATATCTCCCTGAGAGAGTGCGAGGGACTGAGAGACACCAGTCAGTGCACAGATATCTCCCTGGGAGAGAGAGAGGGGACTGAGAGACATCAGTCAGTGTACAGATATCTCCCTGAGAGAGAGAGGGGCCTGAGAGACACCAGTCAGTGTACAGATATCTCCCTGAGAGAGAGAGGGAACTGAGAGACACCAGTCAGTGTACAGATATCTCCCTGAGAGGGAGAGGGTACTGAGAGACACCAGTCAGTGTGCAGATATCTCCCTGAGATAGGGAGAGACTGAGAGACACCAGTCAGTGTACAGATATCTCCCTGAGAGAGAGAGGGGACTGAGAGACACCAGTCAGTGTACAGATATCTCCCTGACAGAGAGGGGACTGTGAGACACAAGTCAGTGTACAGATATCTCCCTGAGAGAGAGAGGGGACTGAGAGACACCAGTCAGTGTACAGATATCTCCCTGAGAGAGAGAGGGACTGAGAGACACCAGTCAGTGTACAGATATCTACCTGAGAGAGGGACTGAGAGACACCAGTCAGTGTACAGATATCTCACTGAGAGAGGGACTGAGAGACACCAGTCAGTGTACAGATATCTCCCTGAGAGAGACAGAGGGACTGAGAGACACCAGTCAATGTACAGATATCTCCCTGAGAGAGAGAGGGGACTGAGAGACACCAGTCAGTGTACAGATATCTCCCTGAGAGAGAGAGGGACTGAGAGACACCAGTCAGTGTACAGATATCTCCCTGAGAGAGAGAGAGAGGACTGAGAGACACCAGTCAGTGTACAGATATCTCCCTGAGAGAGAGAGAGAGGACTGAGAGACACCAGTCAGTGTACAGATATCTCCCTGAGAGAGAGAGGGACTGAGAGACACCAGTCAGTGTACAGATATCTCCCTGAGAGAGAGCGAGGGACTGAGAGACACCAGTCAGTGTACAGATATCTCCCTGAGAGAGAGAGGGACTGAGAGACAGCAGTCAGTGTACAGATATCTCCCTGAGAGAGTGCGAGGGACTGAGAGACACCAGTCAGTGTACAGATATCTCCCTGGGAGAGAGAGAGGGGACTGAGAGACATCAGTCAGTGTACAGATATCTCCCTGAGTGAGAGAGGGGCCTGAGAGACACCAGTCAGTGTACAGATATCTCCCTGAGAGAGAGAGGGAACTGAGAGACACCAGTCAGTGTACAGATATCTCCCTGAGAGGGAGAGGGGACTGAGAGACACCAGTCAGTGTGCAGATATCTCCCTGAGAGAGGTAGAGACTGAGAGACACCAGTCAGTGTACAGATATCTCCCTGAGAGAGAGAGGGGACTGAGAGACACCAGTCAGTGTACAGATATCTCCCTGAGAGAGAGGGGACTGTGAGACACAAGTCAGTGTACAGATATCTCCCTGAGAGAGAGAGGGGACTGAGAGACACCAGTCAGTGTACAGATATCTCCCTGAGAGAGAGAGGGACTGAGAGACACCAGTCAGTGTACAGATATCTCCCTGAGAGAGGGACTGAGAGACACCAGTCAGTGTACAGATATCTCACTGAGAGAGGGACTGAGAGACACCAGTCAGTGTACAGATATCTCCCTGAGAGAGAGAGGGACTGAGAGACACCAGTCAGTGTACAGATATCTCCCTGAGAGAGGGACTGAGAGACACCAGTCAGTGTACAGATATCTCTCTGAGAGAGGGACTGAGAGACACCAGCCAGTGTACAGATATCTCCCTGAGAGAGAGCGAGGGACTGAGAGACACCAGTCAGTGTACAGATATCTCCCTGAGAGAGAGAGGGGACTGAGAGACACCAGTCAGTGTACAGATATCTCCCTGAGAGAGAGAGGGACTGAGAGACACCAGTCAGTGTACAGATATCTCCCTGAGAGAGAGAGAGAGGACTGAGAGACACCAGTCAGTGTACAGATATCTCCCTGAGAGAGAGAGAGAGGACTGAGAGACACCAGTCAGTGTACAGATATCTCCCTGAGAGAGAGAGGGACTGAGAGACACCAGTCAGTGTACAGATATCTCCCTGAGAGAGAGGGACTGAGAGACACCAGTCAGTGTACAGATATCTCCCTGAGAGAGAGAGAGGGACTGAGAGACACCAGTCAGTGTACAGATATCTCCCTGAGAGACAGAGGGACTGTGAGACACCAGTCAGTGTACAGATATCTCCATGAGAGAGAGAGGGGACTGAGAGACACCAGTCAGTGTACAGATATCTCCCTGAGAGAGAGGGGACTGAGAGACACCAGTCAGTGTACAGATATCTCCCTGAGAGAGAGCGAGGGGACTGAGACACCAGTCAGTGTACAGATATCTCCCTGAGAGAGAGCGAGGGGACTGAGACACCAGTCAGTGTACAGATATCTCCCTGAGAGAGAGAGAGGGACTGAGAGACAGAAGTCAATGTACAGATATCTCCCTGAGAGAGACAGGGGACTGAGAGACACCAGTCAGTGTACAGATATCTCCCTGAGAGAGAGAGGGGACTGAGAGACACCAGTCAGTGTACAGATATCTCCCTGAGAGAGACAGGGGACTGAGAGACACCAGTCAGTGTACAGATATCTCCCTGAGAGAGAGAGGGGACTGAGAGACACCAGTCAGTGTACAGATATCTCCCTGAGAGAGAGAGGGACTGAGAGACACCAGTCAGTGTACAGATATCTCCCTGAGAGAGAGAGGGACTGAAAGACACCAGTCAGTGTACAGATATCTCCCTGAGAGAGAGAGGGGACTCAGAGACACCAGTCAGTGTACAGATATCTCCCTGAGAGAGAAAGGGGACTGAGAGACACCAGTCAGTGTACAGATATCTCCCTGAGAGAGAGAGGGGACTGAGAGACACCAGTCAGTGTACAGATATCTCCCTGAGAGAGAGAGGGGACTGAGAGACACCAGTCAGTGTACAGATATCTCCCTGAGAGAGCGGGGACTGAGAGACACCAGTCAGTGTACAGATATCTCCCTGAGAGAGAGAGGGGACTGAGAGACACCAGTCAGTGTACAGATATCTCCCTGAGAGAGAGAGGGACTGAGAGAAACCAGTCAGTGTACAGATATCTCCCTGAGAAAGAGGGACTGAGAGACACCAGTCAGTGTACAGATATCTCCCTGAGAAAGAGGGACTGAGAGACACCAGTCAGTGTACAGATATCTCCCTGAGAAAGAGGGACTGAGAGACAACAGTCAGTGTACAGATATCACCCTGAGAGAGAGGGGGGACTGAGAGACACCAGTCAGTGTACAGATATCTCCCTGAGAGAGAGGGACTGAGAGACACCAGTCAGTGTACAGATATCTCCCTGAGAGAGCGGGGACTGAGAGACACCAGTCAGTGTACAGATATCTCCCTGAGAGAGAGTGGGACTGAGAGACACCAGTTAGTGTACAGATATCTCCCTGATAGAGAGAGGACTGAGAGACACCAGTTAGTGTACAGATATCTCCCTGAGAGAGAGAGAGGGGACTGAGAGACACCAGTCAGTGTACAGATATCTCCCTGAGAGAGAGAGGGACTGAGAGACACCAGTCAGTGTACAGATATCTCCCTGAGAGAGAGAGGGGACTGAGAGACACCAGTCATTGTACAGATATCTCCCTGAGAGAGAGAGGGACTGAGAGAAACCAGTCAGTGTACAGATATCTCCCTGAGAAAGAGGGACTGAGAGACACCAGTCAGTGTACAGATATCTCCCTGAGAGAGAGAGGGACTGAGAGAAACCAGTCAGTGTACAGATATCTCCCTGAGAAAGAGGGACTGAGAGACACCAGTCAGTGTACAGATATCTCCCTGAGAAAGAGGGACTGAGAGACACCAGTCAGTGTACAGATATCTCCCTGAGAAAGAGGGACTGAGAGACACCAGTCAGTGTACAGATATCTCCCTGAGAGAGAGAGGGGACTGAGAGACACCAGTCAGTGTACAGATATCTCCCTGAGAGAGAGAGGGACTGAGAGACACCAGTCAGTGTACAGATATCTCCCTGAGAGAGAGAGGGACTGAGAGACACCAGTCAGTGTACAGATATCTCCCTGAGAGAGAGAGGGGACTGAGAGACACCAGTCAGTGTACAGATATCTCCCTGAGAGAGAGAGACTGAGAGACACCAGTCAGTGTACAGATATCTCCCTGAGAGAGAGAGGGGACTGAGAGACACCAGTCAGTGTACAGATATCTCCCTGAGAGAGAGAGAGGGGGGACTGAGAGACACCAGTCAGTGTACAGATATCACCCTGAGAGAGAGGGGGGACTGAGAGACACCAGTCAGTGTACAGATATCTCCCTGAGAGAGAGGGACTGAGAGACACCAGTCAGTGTACAGATATCTCCCTGAGAGAGCGGGGACTGAGAGACACCAGTCAGTGTACAGATATCTCCCTGAGAGAGAGTGGGACTGAGAGACACCAGTTAGTGTACAGATATCTCCCTGATAGAGAGAGGACTGAGAGACACCAGTCAGTGTACAGATATCTCCCTGAGAGAGAGAGAGGGGACTGAGAGACACCAGTCAGTGTACAGATATCTCCCTGAGAGAGAGAGGGACTGAGAGACACCCGTCAGTGTACAGATATCTCCCTGAGAGAGAGAGGGGACTGAGAGACACCAGTCATTGTACAGATATCTCCCTGAGAGAGAGAGGGGACTGAGAGACACCAGTCAGTGTACAGATATCTCCCTGAGAGAGAGGGACTGAGTGACACCAGTCAGTGTACAGATATCTCCCTGAGAGAGAGAGGGGACTGAGGGACACCAGTCAGTGTACAGATATCTCCCTGAGAGAGAGGGGGGACTGAGAGACACCAGTCAGTGTACAGATATCTCCCTCAGAGAGAGAGAGGGACTGAGAGTCACCAGTCAGTGTACAGATATCTCCCTGAGAGAGAGAGGGGACTGAGAGACACCAGTCAGTGTACAGATATCTCCCTGAGAGAGAGGGACTGAGAGACACCAGTCAGTGTACAGATATCTCCCTCAGAGAGAGAGAGGGACTGAGAGACACCAGTCAGTGTACAGATATCTCCCTGAGAGAGAGAGGGGACTGAGAGACACCAGTCAGTGTACAGATATCTCCCTGAGAGAGAGAGAGGGACTGAGAGACACCAGTCAGTGTACAGATATCTCCCTGAGAGAGAGGGACTGAGAGACACCAGTCAGTGTACAGATATCTCCCTGAGAGACCGGGGACTGAGAGACACCAGTGTACAGATATCTCCCTGAGAGAGCGGGGACTGAGATACACCAGTCAGTGTACAGATATCTCCCTGAGAGAGAGAGGGACTGAGAGACACCAGTCAGTGTACAGATATCTCTCTGAGAGATGGAGGACTGAGAGACACCAGTCAGTGTACAGGTATCTCCCTGAGAGAGAGGGGACTGAGAGACACCAGTCAGTGTACAGATATCTCCCTGAGAGAGAGAGGGGACTCAGAGACACCAGTCAGTGTACAGATATCTCCCTGAGAGAGAGGGGACTGAGAGACACCAGTCAGTGTACAGATATCTCCCTGAGAGAGAGAGGGGACTGAGAGACACAAGTCAGTGTACAGATATCTCCCTGAGAGAGAGGGACTGAGAGACACCAGTCAGTGTACAGATATCTCCCTGAGAGAGAGGGATTGAGAGACACCAGTCAGTGTACAGATATCTCCCTGAGAGAGAGAGGGACTGAGAGACACCAGTCAGTGTACAGATATCTCCCTGAGAGAGAGAGGGACTGAGAGACACGAGTCAGTGTACAGATATCTCCCTGAGAGAGAGAGAGGACTGAGAGACACCAGTCAGTGTACAGATATCTCCCTGAGAGAGAGGGGACTGAGAGACACCAGTCAGTGTACAGATATCGCCCTGAGAGAGAGAGAGGGACCTAGAGACAACAGTCAGTGTACAGATATCTCCCTGAGAGAGAGCGAGGGACTGAGAGACACCAGTCAGTGTACAGATATCTCCCTGAGAGAGAGAGGGACTGAGAGACACCAGTCAGTGTACAGATATCTCCCTGAGAGAGTGCGAGGGACTGAGAGACACCAGTCAGTGTACAGATATCTCCCTGGGAGAGAGAGAGGGGACTGAGAGACATCAGTCAGTGTACAGATATCTCCCTGAGAGAGAGAGGGGCCTGAGAGACACCAGTCAGTGTACAGATATCTCCCTGAGAGAGAGAGGGAACTGAGAGACACCAGTCAGTGTACAGATATCTCCCTGAGAGGGAGAGGGGACTGAGAGACACCAGTCAGTGTGCAGATATCTCCCTGAGAGAGGGAGAGACTGAGAGACACCAGTCAGTGTACAGATATCTCCCTGAGAGAGAGAGGGGACTGAGAGACACCAGTCAGTGTACAGATATCTCCCTGACAGAGAGGGGACTGTGAGACACAAGTCAGTGTACAGATATCTCCCTGAGATAGAGAGGGGACTGAGAGACACCAGTCAGTGTACAGATATCTCCCTGAGAGAGAGAGGGACTGAGAGACACCAGTCAGTGTACAGATATCTCCCTGAGAGAGGGACTGAGAGACACCAGTCAGTGTACAGATATCTCACTGAGAGAGGGACTGAGAGACACCAGTCAGTGTACAGATATCTCGCTGAGAGAGACAGAGGGACTGAGAGACACCAGTCAGTGTATAGATATCTCCCTGAGAGAGAGAGGGGACTGAGAGACACCAGTCAGTGTACAGATATCTCCCTGAGAGAGAGAGGGACTGAGAGACACCAGTCAGTGTACAGATATCTCCCTGAGAGAGAGAGAGAGGACTGAGAGACACCAGTCAGTGTACAGATATCTCCCTGAGAGAGAGAGAGAGGACTGAGAGACACCAGTCAGTGTACAGATATCTCCCTGAGAGAGAGAGGGACTGAGAGACACCAGTCAGTGTACAGATATCTCCCTGAGAGAGAGGGACTGAGAGACACCAGTCAGTGTACAGATATCTCCCTGAGAGGGAGAGAGGGACTGAGAGACACCAGTCAGTGTACAGATATCTCCCTGAGAGACAGAGGGACTGTGAGACACCAGTCAGTGTACAGATATCTCCCTGAGAGAGAGGGGACTGAGAGACACCAGTCAGTGTACAGACATCTCCCTGAGAGAGAGAGAGGGACTGAGAGACACCAGTCAGTGTACAGATATCTCCCTGAGAGAGAGCGAGGGACTGAGAGACACCAGTCAGTGTACAGATATCTCCCTGAGAGAGAGAGGGACTGAGAGACACCAGTCAGTGTACAGATATCTCCCTGAGAGAGTGCGAGGGACTGAGAGACACCAGTCAGTGTACAGATATCTCCCTGGGAGAGAGAGAGGGGACTGAGAGACATCAGTCAGTGTACAGATATCTCCCTGAGAGAGAGAGGGGCCTGAGAGACACCAGTCAGTGTACAGATATCTCCCTGAGAGAGAGAGGGAACTGAGAGACACCAGTCAGTGTACAGATATCTCCCTGAGAGGGAGAGGGGACTGAGAGACACCAGTCAGTGTGCAGATATCTCCCTGAGAGTGGGAGAGACTGAGAGATACCAGTCAGTGTACAGATATCTCCCTGAGAGAGAGAGGGGACTGAGAGACACCAGTCAGTGTACAGATATCTCCCTGAGAGAGAGGGGACTGTGAGACACAAGTCAGTGTACAGATATCTCCCTGAGAGAGAGAGGGGACTGAGAGACACCAGTCAGTGTACAGATATCTCCCTGAGAGAGAGAGGGACTGAGAGACACCAGTCAGTGTACAGATATCTCCCTGAGAGAGGGACTGAGAGACACCAGTCAGTGTACAGATATCTCACTGAGAGAGGGACTGAGAGACACCAGTCAGTGTACAGATATCTCCCAGAGAGAGAGAGAGGGACTGAGAGACACCAGTCAGTGTACAGATATCTCCCTGAGAGAGAGAGGGGACTGAGAGACACCAGTCAGTGTACAGATATCTCCCTGAGAGAGAGAGGGACTGAGAGACACCAGTCAGTGTACAGATATCTCCCTGAGAGAGAGAGAGAGGACTGAGAGACACCAGTCAGTGTACAGATATCTCCCTGAGAGAGAGAGAGAGGACTGAGAGACACCAGTCAGTGTACAGATATCTCCCTGAGAGAGAGAGGGACTGAGAGACACCAGTCAGTGTACAGATATCTCCCTGAGAGAGAGGGACTGAGAGACACCAGTCAGTGTACAGATATCTCCCTGAGAGAGAGAGAGGGACTGAGAGACACCAGTCAGTGTACAGATATCTCCCTGAGAGACAGAGGGACTGTGAGACACCAGTCAGTGTACAGATATCTCCATGAGAGAGAGAGGGGACTGAGAGACACCAGTCAGTGTACAGATATCTCCCTGAGAGAGAGGGGACTGAGAGACACCAGTCAGTTTACAGATATCTCCCTGAGAGAGAGCGAGGGGACTGAGAGACACCAGTCAGTGTACAGATATCTCCCTGAGAGAGAGAGAGGGACTGAGAGACACCAGTCAGTGTACAGATATCACCCTGAGAGAGAGAGAGAGGGACTGAGAGACACCAGTCAGTGTAAAGATATCTCCCTGAGAGAGAGGGACTGAGAGACACCAGTCAGTGTACAGATATCTCCCTGAGAGAGAGCGAGGGACTGAGAGACACCAGTCAGTGTACAGATATCTCCCTGAGAGAGAGAGGGACTGAGAGACACCAGTCAGTGTACAGATATCTCCCTGAGAGAGTGCGAGGGACTGAGAGACACCAGTCAGTGTACAGATATCTCCCTGGGAGAGAGAGAGGGGACTGAGAGACATCAGTCAGTGTACAGATAACTCCCTGAGTGAGAGAGGGGCCTGAGAGACACCAGTCAGTGTACAGATATCTCCCTGAGAGAGAGAGGGAACTGAGAGACACCAGTCAGTGTACAGATATCTCCCTGAGAGGGAGAGGGGACTGAGAGACACCAGTCAGTGTGCAGATATCTCCCTGAGAGAGGTAGAGACTGAGAGACACCAGTCAGTGTACAGATATCTCCCTGAGAGAGAGAGGGGACTGAGAGACACCAGTCAGTGTACAGATATCTCCCTGAGAGAGAGGGGACTGTGAGACACAAGTCAGTGTACAGATATCTCCCTGAGAGAGAGAGGGGACTGAGAGACACCAGTTAGTGTACAGATATCTCCCTGAGAGAGAGAGGGACTGAGAGACACCAGTCAGTGTACAGATATCTCCCTGAGAGAGGGACTGAGAGACACCAGTCAGTGTACAGATATCTCACTGAGAGAGGGACTGAGAGACACCAGTCAGTGTACAGATATCTCCCTGAGAGAGAGAGGGACTGAGAGACACCAGTCAGTGTACAGATATCTCCCTGAGAGAGGGACTGAGAGACACCAGTCAGTGTACAGATATCTCACTGAGAGAGGGACTGAGAGACACCAGCCAGTGTACAGATATCTCCCTGAGAGAGAGCGAGGGACTGAGAGACACCAGTCAGTGTACAGATATCTCCCTGAGAGAGAGAGGGGACTGAGAGACACCAGTCAGTGTACAGATATCTCCCTGAGAGAGAGAGGGACTGAGAGACACCAGTCAGTGTACAGATATCTCCCTGAGAGAGAGAGAGAGGACTGAGAGACACCAGTCAGTGTACAGATATCTCCCTGAGAGAGAGAGAGAGGACTGAGAGACACCAGTCAGTGTACAGATATCTCCCTGAGAGAGAGAGGGACTGAGAGACACCAGTCAGTGTACAGATATCTCCCTGAGAGAGAGGGACTGAGAGACACCAGTCAGTGTACAGATATCTCCCTGAGAGAGAGAGAGGGACTGAGAGACACCAGTCAGTGTACAGATATCTCCCTGAGAGACAGAGGGACTGTGAGACACCAGTCAGTGTACAGATATCTCCATGAGAGAGAGAGGGGACTGAGAGACACCAGTCAGTGTACAGATATCTCCCTGAGAGAGAGGGGACTGAGAGACACCAGTCAGTGTACAGATATCTCCCTGAGAGAGAGCGAGGGGACTGAGACACCAGTCAGTGTACAGATATCTCCCTGAGAGAGAGCGAGGGGACTGAGACACCAGTCAGTGTACAGATATCTCCCTGAGAGAGAGAGAGGGACTGAGAGACAGAAGTCAATGTACAGATATCTCCCTGAGAGAGACAGGGGACTGAGAGACACCAGTCAGTGTACAGATATCTCCCTGAGAGAGAGAGGGGACTGAGAGACACCAGTCAGTGTACAGATATCTCCCTGAGAGAGACAGGGGACTGAGAGACACCAGTCAGTGTACAGATATCTCCCTGAGAGAGAGAGGGGACTGAGAGACACCAGTCAGTGTACAGATATCTCCCTGAGAGAGAGAGGGACTGAGAGACACCAGTCAGTGTACAGATATATCCCTGAGAGAGAGAGGGACTGAAAGACACCAGTCAGTGTACAGATATCTCCCTGAGAGAGAGAGGGGACTCAGAGACACCAGTCAGTGTACAGATATCTCCCTGAGAGAGAAAGGGGACTGAGAGACACCAGTCAGTGTACAGATATCTCCCTGAGAGAGAGAGGGGACTGAGAGACACCAGTCAGTGTACAGATATCTCCCTGAGAGAGAGAGGGGACTGAGAGACACCAGTCAGTGTACAGATATCTCCCTGAGAGAGCGGGGACTGAGAGACACCAGTCAGTGTACAGATATCTCCCTGAGAGAGAGAGGGGACTGAGAGACACCAGTCAGTGTACAGATATCTCCCTGAGAGAGAGAGGGACTGAGAGAAACCAGTCAGTGTACAGATATCTCCCTGAGAAAGAGGGACTGAGAGACACCAGTCAGTGTACAGATATCTCCCTGAGAAAGAGGGACTGAGAGACACAAGTCAGTGTACAGATATCTCCCTGAGAGAGAGAGGGACTGAGAGACACCAGTCAGTGTACAGATATCTCCCTGAGAAAGAGGGACTGAGAGACACCAGTCAGTGTACAGATATCACCCTGAGAGAGAGGGGGGACTGAGAGACACCAGTCAGTGTACAGATATCTCCCTGAGAGAGAGGGACTGAGAGACACCAGTCAGTGTACAGATATCTCCCTGAGAGAGCGGGGACTGAGAGACACCAGTCAGTGTACAGATATCTCCCTGAGAGAGCGGGGACTGAGAGACACCAGTCAGTGTACAGATATCTCCCTGAGAGAGAGTGGGACTGAGAGACACCAGTTAGTGTACAGATATCTCCCTGATAGAGAGAGGACTGAGAGACACCAGTCAGTGTACAGATATCTCCCTGAGAGAGAGAGAGGGGACTGAGAGACACCAGTCAGTGTACAGATATCTCCCTGAGAGAGAGAGGGACTGAGAGACACCCGTCAGTGTACAGATATCTCCCTGAGAGAGAGAGGGGACTGAGAGACACCAGTCATTGTACAGATATCTCCCTGAGAGAGAGAGGGGACTGAGAGACACCAGTCAGTGTACAGATATCTCCCTGAGAGAGAGGGACTGAGTGACACCAGTCAGTGTACAGATATCTCCCTGAGAGAGAGAGGGGACTGAGGGACACCAGTCAGTGTACAGATATCTCCCTGAGAGAGAGGGGGGACTGAGAGACACCAGTCAGTGTACAGATATCTCCCTCAGAGAGAGAGAGGGACTGAGAGTCACCAGTCAGTGTACAGATATCTCCCTGAGAGAGAGAGGGGACTGAGAGACACCAGTCAGTGTACAGATATCTCCCTGAGAGAGAGGGACTGAGAGACACCAGTCAGTGTACAGATATCTCCCTCAGAGAGAGAGAGGGACTGAGAGACACCAGTCAGTGTACAGATATCTCCCTGAGAGAGAGAGGGGACTGAGAGACACCAGTCAGTGTACAGATATCTCCCTGAGAGAGAGAGAGGGACTGAGAGACACCAGTCAGTGTACAGATATCTCCCTGAGAGAGAGGGACTGAGAGACACCAGCCAGTGTACAGATATCTCCCTGAGAGACCGGGGACTGAGAGACACCAGTGTACAGATATCTCCCTGAGAGAGCGGGGACTGAGATACACCAATCAGTGTACAGATATCTCCCTGAGAGAGAGAGGGACTGAGAGACACCAGTCAGTGTACAGATATCTCCCTGAGAGAGAGGGACTGAGAGACACCAGCCAGTGTACAGATATCTCCCTGAGAGACCGGGGACTGAGAGACACCAGTGTACAGATATCTCCCTGAGAGAGCGGGGACTGAGATACACCAATCAGTGTACAGATATCTCCCTGAGAGAGAGGGGACTGAGAGACACCAGTCAGTGTACAGATATCGCCCTGAGAGAGAGAGAGGGACCTAGAGACAACAGTCAGTGTACAGATATCTCCCTGAGAGAGAGCGAGGGACTGAGAGACACCAGTCAGTGTACAGATATCTCCCTGAGAGAGAGAGGGACTGAGAGACACCAGTCAGTGTACAGATATCTCCCTGAGAGAGTGCGAGGGACTGAGAGACACCAGTCAGTGTACAGATATCTCCCTGGGAGAGAGAGAGGGGACTGAGAGACATCAGTCAGTGTACAGATATCTCCCTGAGAGAGAGAGGGGCCTGAGAGACACCAGTCAGTGTACAGATATCTCCCTGAGAGAGAGAGGGAACTGAGAGACACCAGTCAGTGTACAGATATCTCCCTGAGAGGGAGAGGGGACTGAGAGACACCAGTCAGTGTGCAGATATCTCCCTGAGAGAGGGAGAGACTGAGAGACACCAGTCAGTGTACAGATATCTCCCTGAGAGAGAGAGGGGACTGAGAGACACCAGTCAGTGTACAGATATCTCCCTGACAGAGAGGGGACTGTGAGACACAAGTCAGTGTACAGATATCTCCCTGAGATAGAGAGGGGACTGAGAGACACCAGTCAGTGTACAGATATCTCCCTGAGAGAGAGAGGGACTGAGAGACACCAGTCAGTGTACAGATATCTCCCTGAGAGAGGGACTGAGAGACACCAGTCAGTGTACAGATATCTCACTGAGAGAGGGACTGAGAGACACCAGTCAGTGTACAGATATCTCGCTGAGAGAGACAGAGGGACTGAGAGACACCAGTCAGTGTATAGATATCTCCCTGAGAGAGAGAGGGGACTGAGAGACACCAGTCAGTGTACAGATATCTCCCTGAGAGAGAGAGGGACTGAGAGACACCAGTCAGTGTACAGATATCTCCCTGAGAGAGAGAGAGAGGACTGAGAGACACCAGTCAGTGTACAGATATCTCCCTGAGAGAGAGAGAGAGGACTGAGAGACACCAGTCAGTGTACAGATATCTCCCTGAGAGAGAGAGGGACTGAGAGACACCAGTCAGTGTACAGATATCTCCCTGAGAGAGAGGGACTGAGAGACACCAGTCAGTGTACAGATATCTCCCTGAGAGAGAGAGAGGGACTGAGAGACACCAGTCAGTGTACAGATATCTCCCTGAGAGACAGAGGGACTGTGAGACACCAGTCAGTGTACAGATATCTCCCTGAGAGAGAGGGGACTGAGAGACACCAGTCAGTGTACAGACATCTCCCTGAGAGAGAGAGAGGGACTGAGAGACACCAGTCAGTGTACAGATATCTCCCTGAGAGAGAGCGAGGGACTGAGAGACACCAGTCAGTGTACAGATATCTCCCTGAGAGAGAGAGGGACTGAGAGACACCAGTCAGTGTACAGATATCTCCCTGAGAGAGTGCGAGGGACTGAGAGACACCAGTCAGTGTACAGATATCTCCCTGGGAGAGAGAGAGGGGACTGAGAGACATCAGTCAGTGTACAGATATCTCCCTGAGAGAGAGAGGGGCCTGAGAGACACCAGTCAGTGTACAGATATCTCCCTGAGAGAGAGAGGGAACTGAGAGACACCAGTCAGTGTACAGATATCTCCCTGAGAGGGAGAGGGGACTGAGAGACACCAGTCAGTGTGCAGATATCTCCCTGAGAGTGGGAGAGACTGAGAGATACCAGTCAGTGTACAGATATCTCCCTGAGAGAGAGAGGGGACTGAGAGACACCAGTCAGTGTACAGATATCTCCCTGAGAGAGAGGGGACTGTGAGACACAAGTCAGTGTACAGATATCTCCCTGAGAGAGAGAGGGGACTGAGAGACACCAGTCAGTGTACAGATATCTCCCTGAGAGAGAGAGGGACTGAGAGACACCAGTCAGTGTACAGATATCTCCCTGAGAGAGGGACTGAGAGACACCAGTCAGTGTACAGATATCTCACTGAGAGAGGGACTGAGAGACACCAGTCAGTGTACAGATATCTCCCTGAGAGAGAGAGAGGGACTGAGAGACACCAGTCAGTGTACAGATATCTCCCTGAGAGAGAGAGGGGACTGAGAGACACCAGTCAGTGTACAGATATCTCCCTGAGAGAGAGAGGGACTGAGAGACACCAGTCAGTGTACAGATATCTCCCTGAGAGAGAGAGAGAGGACTGAGAGACACCAGTCAGTGTACAGATATCTCCCTGAGAGAGAGAGAGAGGACTGAGAGACACCAGTCAGTGTACAGATATCTCCCTGAGAGAGAGAGGGACTGAGAGACACCAGTCAGTGTACAGATATCTCCCTGAGAGAGAGGGACTGAGAGACACCAGTCAGTGTACAGATATCTCCCTGAGAGAGAGAGAGGGACTGAGAGACACCAGTCAGTGTACAGATATCTCCCTGAGAGACAGAGGGACTGTGAGACACCAGTCAGTGTACAGATATCTCCATGAGAGAGAGAGGGGACTGAGAGACACCAGTCAGTGTACAGATATCTCCCTGAGAGAGAGGGGACTGAGAGACACCAGTCAGTTTACAGATATCTCCCTGAGAGAGAGCGAGGGGACTGAGAGACACCAGTCAGTGTACAGATATCTCCCTGAGAGAGAGAGAGGGACTGAGAGACACCAGTCAGTGTACAGATATCACCCTGAGAGAGAGAGAGAGGGACTGAGAGACACCAGTCAGTGTAAAGATATCTCCCTGAGAGAGAGGGACTGAGAGACACCAGTCAGTGTACAGATATCTCCCTGAGAGAGAGCGAGGGACTGAGAGACACCAGTCAGTGTACAGATATCTCCCTGAGAGAGAGAGGGACTGAGAGACACCAGTCAGTGTACAGATATCTCCCTGAGAGAGTGCGAGGGACTGAGAGACACCAGTCAGTGTACAGATATCTCCCTGGGAGAGAGAGAGGGGACTGAGAGACATCAGTCAGTGTACAGATAACTCCCTGAGTGAGAGAGGGGCCTGAGAGACACCAGTCAGTGTACAGATATCTCCCTGAGAGAGAGAGGGAACTGAGAGACACCAGTCAGTGTACAGATATCTCCCTGAGAGGGAGAGGGGACTGAGAGACACCAGTCAGTGTGCAGATATCTCCCTGAGAGAGGTAGAGACTGAGAGACACCAGTCAGTGTACAGATATCTCCCTGAGAGAGAGAGGGGACTGAGAGACACCAGTCAGTGTACAGATATCTCCCTGAGAGAGAGGGGACTGTGAGACACAAGTCAGTGTACAGATATCTCCCTGAGAGAGAGAGGGGACTGAGAGACACCAGTTAGTGTACAGATATCTCCCTGAGAGAGAGAGGGACTGAGAGACACCAGTCAGTGTACAGATATCTCCCTGAGAGAGGGACTGAGAGACACCAGTCAGTGTACAGATATCTCACTGAGAGAGGGACTGAGAGACACCAGTCAGTGTACAGATATCTCCCTGAGAGAGAGAGGGACTGAGAGACACCAGTCAGTGTACAGATATCTCCCTGAGAGAGGGACTGAGAGACACCAGTCAGTGTACAGATATCTCACTGAGAGAGGGACTGAGAGACACCAGCCAGTGTACAGATATCTCCCTGAGAGAGAGCGAGGGACTGAGAGACACCAGTCAGTGTACAGATATCTCCCTGAGAGAGAGAGGGGACTGAGAGACACCAGTCAGTGTACAGATATCTCCCTGAGAGAGAGAGGGACTGAGAGACACCAGTCAGTGTACAGATATCTCCCTGAGAGAGAGAGAGAGGACTGAGAGACACCAGTCAGTGTACAGATATCTCCCTGAGAGAGAGAGAGAGGACTGAGAGACACCAGTCAGTGTACAGATATCTCCCTGAGAGAGAGAGGGACTGAGAGACACCAGTCAGTGTACAGATATCTCCCTGAGAGAGAGGGACTGAGAGACACCAGTCAGTGTACAGATATCTCCCTGAGAGAGAGAGAGGGACTGAGAGACACCAGTCAGTGTACAGATATCTCCCTGAGAGACAGAGGGACTGTGAGACACCAGTCAGTGTACAGATATCTCCATGAGAGAGAGAGGGGACTGAGAGACACCAGTCAGTGTACAGATATCTCCCTGAGAGAGAGGGGACTGAGAGACACCAGTCAGTGTACAGATATCTCCCTGAGAGAGAGCGAGGGGACTGAGACACCAGTCAGTGTACAGATATCTCCCTGAGAGAGAGCGAGGGGACTGAGACACCAGTCAGTGTACAGATATCTCCCTGAGAGAGAGAGAGGGACTGAGAGACAGAAGTCAATGTACAGATATCTCCCTGAGAGAGACAGGGGACTGAGAGACACCAGTCAGTGTACAGATATCTCCCTGAGAGAGAGAGGGGACTGAGAGACACCAGTCAGTGTACAGATATCTCCCTGAGAGAGACAGGGGACTGAGAGACACCAGTCAGTGTACAGATATCTCCCTGAGAGAGAGAGGGGACTGAGAGACACCAGTCAGTGTACAGATATCTCCCTGAGAGAGAGAGGGACTGAGAGACACCAGTCAGTGTACAGATATCTCCCTGAGAGAGAGAGAGGGACTGAGAGACAACAGTCAGTGTACAGATATCTCCCTGAGAGAGAGCGAGGGACTCAGAGACACCAGTCAGTGTACAGATATCTCCCTGAGAGAGAGAGGGACTGAGAGACACCAGTCAGTGTACAGATATCTCCCTGAGAGAGTGCGAGGGACTGAGAGACACCAGTCAGTGTACAGATATCTCCCTGGGAGAGAGAGAGGGGACTGAGAGACATCAGTCAGTGTACAGATATCTCCCTGAGAGAGAGAGGGGCCTGAGAGACACCAGTCAGTGTACAGATATCTCCCTGAGAGAGAGAGGGAACTGAGAGACACCAGTCAGTGTACAGATATCTCCCTGAGAGGGAGAGGGGACTGAGAGACACCAGTCAGTGTGCAGATATCTCCCTGAGAGAGGGAGAGACTGAGAGACACCAGTCAGTGTACAGATATCTCCCTGAGAGAGAGAGGGGACTGAGAGACACCAGTCAGTGTACAGATATCTCCCTGACAGAGAGGGGACTGTGAGACACAAGTTAGTGTACAGATATCTCCCTGAGATAGAGAGGGGACTGAGAGACACCAGTCAGTGTACAGATATCTCCCTGAGAGAGAGAGGGACTGAGAGACACCAGTCAGTGTACAGATATCTCCCTGAGAGAGAGAGGGACTGAGAGACACCAGTCAGTGTACAGATATCTCACTGAGAGAGGGACTGAGAGACACCAGTCAGTGTACAGATATCTCGCTGAGAGAGACAGAGGGACTGAGAGACACCAGTCAGTGTATAGATATCTCCCTGAGAGTGAGAGGGGACTGAGAGACACCAGTCAGTGTACAGATATCTCCCTGAGAGAGAGAGGGACTGAGAGACACCAGTCAGTGTACAGATATCTCCCTGAGAGAGAGAGAGAGGACTGAGAGACACCAGTCAGTGTACAGATATCTCCCTGAGAGAGAGAGAGAGGACTGAGAGACACCAGTCAGTGTACAGATATCTCCCTGAGAGAGAGAGGGACTGAGAGACACCAGTCAGTGTACAGATATCTCCCTGAGAGAGAGGGACTGAGAGACACCAGTCAGTGTACAGATATCTCCCTGAGAGAGAGAGAGGGACTGAGAGACACCAGTCAGTGTACAGATATCTCCCTGAGAGACAGAGGGACTGTGAGACACCAGTCAGTGTACAGATATCTCCCTGAGAGAGAGGGGACTGAGAGACACCAGTCAGTGTACAGACATCTCCCTGAGAGAGAGAGAGGGACTGAGAGACACCAGTCAGTGTACAGATATCTCCCTGAGAGAGAGCGAGGGACTGAGAGACACCAGTCAGTGTACAGATATCTCCCTGAGAGAGAGAGGGACTGAGAGACACCAGTCAGTGTACAGATATCTCCCTGAGAGAGTGCGAGGGACTGAGAGACACCAGTCAGTGTACAGATATCTCCCTGGGAGAGAGAGAGGGGACTGAGAGACATCAGTCAGTGTACAGATATCTCCCTGAGAGAGAGAGGGGCCTGAGAGACACCAGTCAGTGTACAGATATCTCCCTGAGAGAGAGAGGGAACTGAGAGACACCAGTCAGTGTACAGATATCTCCCTGAGAGGGAGAGGGGACTGAGAGACACCAGTCAGTGTGCAGATATCTCCCTGAGAGTGGGAGAGACTGAGAGACACCAGTCAGTGTACAGATATCTCCCTGAGAGAGAGAGGGGACTGAGAGACACCAGTCAGTGTACAGATATCTCCCTGAGAGAGAGGGGACTGTGAGACACAAGTCAGTGTACAGATATCTCCCTGAGAGAGAGAGGGGACTGAGAGACACCAGTCAGTGTACAGATATCTCCCTGAGAGAGAGAGGGACTGAGAGACACCAGTCAGTGTACAGATATCTCCCTGAGAGAGGGACTGAGAGACACCAGTCAGTGTACAGATATCTCACTGAGAGAGGGACTGAGAGACACCAGTCAGTGTACAGATATCTCCCTGAGAGAGAGAGTGGGACTGAGAGACACCAGTCAGTGTACAGATATCTCCCTGAGAGAGAGAGGGGACTGAGAGACACCAGTCAGTGTACAGATATCTCCCTGAGAGAGAGAGGGACTGAGAGACACCAGTCAGTGTACAGATATCTCCCTGAGAGAGAGAGAGAGAGGACTGAGAGACACCAGTCAGTGTACAGATATCTCCCTGAGAGAGAGAGAGAGGACTGAGAGACACCAGTCAGTGTACAGATATCTCCCTGAGAGAGAGAGGGACTGAGAGACACCAGTCAGTGTACAGATATCTCCCTGAGAGAGAGGGACTGAGAGACACCAGTCAGTGTACAGATATCTCCCTGAGAGAGAGAGAGGGACTGAGAGACACCAGTCAGTGTACAGATATCTCCCTGAGAGACAGAGGGACTGTGAGACACCAGTCAGTGTACAGATATCTCCATGAGAGAGAGAGGGGACTGAGAGACACCAGTCAGTGTACAGATATCTCCCTGAGAGAGAGGGGACTGAGAGACACCAGTCAGTTTACAGATATCTCCCTGAGAGAGAGCGAGGGGACTGAGAGACACCAGTCAGTGTACAGATATCTCCCTGAGAGAGAGAGAGGGACTGAGAGACACCAGTCAGTGTACAGATATCACCCTGAGAGAGAGAGAGAGGGACTGAGAGACACCAGTCAGTGTAAAGATATCTCCCTGAGAGAGAGGGACTGAGAGACACCAGTCAGTGTACAGATATCTCCCTCAGAGAGAGAGAGGGACTGAGAGTCACCAGTCAGTGTACAGATATCTCCCTGAGAGAGAGAGGGGACTGAGAGACACGAGTCAGAGTACAGATATCTCCCTGAGAGAGAGGGACTGAGAGACACCAGTCAGTGTACAGATATCTCCCTCAGAGAGAGAGAGGGACTGAGAGACACCAGTCAGTGTACAGATAACTCCCTGAGAGAGAGAGGGGACTGAGAGACACCAGTCAGTGTACAGATATCTCCCTGAGAGAGAGAGAGGGACTGAGAGACACCAGTCAGTGTACAGATATCTCCCTGAGAGAGAGGGACTGAGAGACACCAGTCAGTGTACAGATATCTCCCTGAGAGACCGGGGACTGAGAGACACCAGTGTACAGATATCTCCCTGAGAGAGCGGGGACTGAGAGACACCAGTCAGTGTACAGATATCTCCCTGAGAGAGAGAGGGACTGAGAGACACCAGTCAGTGTACAGATATCTCTCTGAGAGATGGAGGACTGAGAGACACCAGTCAGTGTACAGGTATCTCCCTGAGGGAGAGGGGACTGAGAGACACCAGTCAGTGTACAGATATCTCCCTGAGAGAGAGAGGGGACTCAGAGACACCAGTCAGTGTACAGATATCTCCCTGAGAGAGAGGGGACTGAGAGACACCAGTCAGTGTACAGATATCTCCCTGAGAGAGAGAGGGGACTGAGAGACACCAGTCAGTGTACAGATATCTCCCTGAGAGAGAGGGACTGAGAGACACCAGTCAGTGTACAGATATCTCCCTGAGAGAGAGGGACTGAGAGACACCAGTCAGTGTACAGAAATCTCCCTGAGAGAGAGAGAGGGACTGAGAGACACCAGTCAGTGTACAGATATCTCCCTGAGAGAGAGAGGGACTGAGAGACACCAGTCAGTGTACAGATATCTCCCTGAGAGAGAGAGGGACTGAGAGACACGAGTCAGTGTACAGATATCTCCCTGAGAGAGAGAGAGGACTGAGAGACACCAGTCAGTGTACAGATATCTCCCTGAGAGAGAGGGGACTGAGAGACACCAGTCAGTGTACAGATATCTCCCTGAGAGAGAGAGAGGGACTGAGAGACAACAGTCAGTGTACAGATATCTCCCTGAGAGAGAGCGAGGGACTGAGAGACACCAGTCAGTGTACAGATATCTCCCTGAGAGAGAGAGGGAATGAGAGACACCAGTCAGTGTACAGATATCTCCCTGAGAGAGTGCGAGGGACTGAGAGACACCAGTCAGTGTACAGATATCTCCCTGGGAGAGAGAGAGGGGACTGAGAGACATCAGTCAGTGTACAGATATCTCCCTGAGAGAGAGAGGGGCCTGAGAGACACCAGTCAGTGTACAGATATCTCCCTGAGAGAGAGGGGGAACTGAGAGACACCAGTCAGTGTACAGATATCTCCCTGAGAGGGAGAGGGGACTGAGAGACACCAGTCAGTGTGCAGATATCTCCCTGAGAGAGGGAGAGACTGAGAGACACCAGTCAGTGTACAGATATCTCCCTGAGAGAGAGAGGGGACTGAGAGACACCAGTCAGTGTACAGATATCTCCCTGACAGAGAGGGGACTGTGAGACACAAGTCAGTGTACAGATATCTCCCTGAGAGAGAGAGGGGACTGAGAGACACCAGTCAGTGTACAGATATCTCCCTGAGAGAGAGAGGGACTGAGAGACACCAGTCAGTGTACAGATATCTCCCTGAGAGAGGGACTGAGAGACACCAGTCAGTGTACAGATATCTCACTGAGAGAGGGACTGAGAGACACCAGTCAGTGTACAGATATCTCCCTGAGAGAGACAGAGGGACTGAGAGACACCAGTCAGTGTACAGATATCTCCCTGAGAGAGAGAGGGGACTGAGAGACACCAGTCAGTGTACAGATATCTCCCTGAGAGAGAGAGGGACTGAGAGACACCAGTCAGTGTACAGATATCTGCCTGAGAGAGAGAGAGAGGACTGAGAGAAACCAGTCAGTGTACAGATATCACCATGAGAGAGAGAGAGAGGACTGAGAAACACCAGTCAGTGTACAGATATCTCCCTGAGAGAGAGAGGGACTGAGAGACACCAGTCAGTGTACAGATATCTCCCTGAGAGAGAGGGACTGAGAGACACCAGTCAGTGTACAGATATCTCCCTGAGAGAGAGAGAGGGACTGAGAGACACCAGTCAGTGTACAGATATCTCCCTGAGAGACAGAGGGACTGTGAGACACCAGTCAGTGTACAGATATCTCGCTGAGAGAGAGGGGACTGAGAGACACCAGTCAGTGTACAGACATCTCCCTGAGAGAGAGAGAGGGACTGAGAGACACCAGTCAGTGTACAGATATCTCCCTGAGAGAGAGCGAGGGACTGAGAGACACCAGTCAGTGTACAGATATCTCCCTGAGAGAGAGAGGGACTGAGAGACACCAGTCAGTGTACAGATATCACCCTGAGAGAGAGAGAGAGGGACTGAGAGACACCAGTCAGTTTAAAGATATCTCCCTGGGAGAGAGAGAGGGGACTGAGAGACACCAGTCAGTGTACAGATATCTCCCTCAGAGAGAGAGAGGGACTGAGAGTCACCAGTCAGTGTACAGATATCTCCCTGAGAGAGAGAGGGGACTGAGAGACACCAGTCAGTGTACAGATATCTCCCTGAGAGAGAGGGACTGAGAGACACCAGTCAGTGTACAGATATCTCCCTCAGAGAGAGAGAGGGACTGAGAGACACCAGTCAGTGTACAGATAACTCCCTGAGAGAGAGAGGGGACTGAGAGACAACAGTCAGTGTACAGATATCTCCCTGAGAGAGAGAGAGGGACTGAGAGACACCAGTCAGTGTACAGATATCTCCCTGAGAGAGAGGGACTGAGAGACACCAGTCAGTGTACAGATATCTCCCTGAGAGACCGGGGACTGAGAGACACCAGTGTACAGATATCTCCCTGAGAGAGCGGGGACTGAGAGACACCAGTCAGTGTACAGATATCTCCCTGAGAGAGAGAGGGACTGAGAGACACCAGTCAGTGTACAGATATCTCTCTGAGAGATGGAGGACTGAGAGACACCAGTCAGTGTACAGGTATCTCCCTGAGAGAGAGGGGACTGAGAGACACCAGTCAGTGTACAGATATCTCCCTGAGAGAGAGAGGGGACTCAGAGACACCAGTCAGTGTACAGATATCTCCCTGAGAGAGAGGGGACTGAGAGACACCAGTCAGTGTACAGATATCTCCCTGAGAGAGAGAGGGGACTGAGAGACACCAGTCAGTGTACAGATATCTCCCTGAGAGAGAGGGACTGAGAGACACCAGTCAGTGTACAGATATCTCCCTGAGAGAGAGGGACTGAGAGACACCAGTCAGTATACAGATATCTCCCTGAGAGAGAGAGAGGGACTGAGAGACACCAGTCAGTGCACAGATATCTCCCTGAGAGAGAGAGGGACTGAGAGACACCAGTCAGTGTACAGATATCTCCCTGAGAGAGAGAGGGACTGAGAGACACGAGTCAGTGTACAGATATCTCCCTGAGAGAGAGAGAGGACTGAGAGACACCAGTCAGTGTACAGATATCTCCCTGAGAGAGAGGGGACTGAGAGACACCAGTCAGTGTACAGATATCTCCCTGAGAGAGAGAGAGGGACTGAGAGACAACAGTCAGTGTACAGATATCTCCCTGAGAGAGAGCGAGGGACTGAGAGACACCAGTCAGTGTACAGATATCTCCCTGAGAGAGAGAGGGAATGAGAGACACCAGTCAGTGTACAGATATCTCCCTGAGAGAGTGCGAGGGACTGAGAGACACCAGTCAGTGTACAGATATCTCCCTGGGAGAGAGAGAGGGGACTGAGAGACATCAGTCAGTGTACCGATATCTCCCTGAGAGAGAGAGGGGCCTGAGAGACACCAGTCAGTGTACAGATATCTCCCTGAGAGAGAGGGGGAACTGAGAGACACCAGTCAGTGTACAGATATCTCCCTGAGAGGGAGAGGGGACTGAGAGACACCAGTCAGTGTGCAGATATCTCCCTGAGAGAGGGAGAGACTGAGAGACACCAGTCAGTGTACAGATATCTCCCTGAGAGAGAGAGGGGACTGAGAGACACCAGTCAGTGTACAGATATCTCCCTGACAGAGAGGGGACTGTGAGACACAAGTCAGTGTACAGATATCTCCCTGAGAGAGAGAGGGGACTGAGAGACACCAGTCAGTGTACAGATATCTCCCTGAGAGAGAGAGGGACTTAGAGACACCAGTCAGTGTACAGATATCTCCCTGAGAGAGGGACTGAGAGACACCAGTCAGTGTACAGATATCTCACTGAGAGAGGGACTGAGAGACACCAGTCAGTGTACAGATATCTCCCTGAGAGAGACAGAGGGACTGAGAGACACCAGTCAGTGTACAGATATCTCCCTGAGAGAGAGAGGGGACTGAGAGACACCAGTCAGTGTACAGATATCTGCCTGAGAGAGAGAGAGAGGACTGAGAGAAACCAGTCAGTGTACAGATATCACCCTGAGAGAGAGAGAGAGGACTGAGAGACACCAGTCAGTGTACAGATATCTCCCTGAGAGAGAGAGGGACTGAGAGACACCAGTCAGTGTACAGATATCTCCCTGAGAGAGAGGGACTGAGAGACACCAGTCAGTGTACAGATATCTCCCTGAGAGAGAGAGAGGGACTGAGAGACACCAGTCAGTGTACAGATATCTCCCTGAGAGACAGAGGGACTGTGAGACACCAGTCAGTGTACAGATATCTCCCTGAGAGAGAGGGGACTGAGAGACACCAGTCAGTGTACAGACATCTCCCTGAGAGAGAGAGAGGGACTGAGAGACACCAGTCAGTGTACAGATATCTCCCTGAGAGAGAGCGAGGGACTGAGAGACATCAGTCAGTGTACAGATATCTCCCTGAGAGAGAGAGGGACTGAGAGACACCAGTCAGTGTACAGATATCTCCCTGAGAGAGTGCGAGGGACTGAGAGACACCAGTCAGTGTACAGATATCTCCCTGGGAGAGAGAGAGGGGACTGAGAGACATCAGTCAGTGTACAGATATCTCCCTGAGAGAGAGTGGGGCCTGAGAGACACCAGTCAGTGTACAGATATCTCCCTGAGAGAGAGAGGGAACTGAGAGACACCAGTCAGTGTACAGATATCTCCCTGAGAGGGAGAGGGGACTGAGAGACACCAGTCAGTGTGCAGATATCTCCCTGAGAGAGAGAGGGACTGAGAGACACCAGTCAGTGTACAGATATCTCCCTGAGAGAGAGGGACTGAGAGACACCAGTCAGTGTACAGATATCTCCCTGAGAGAGGGACTGAGAGACACCAGTCAGTGTACAGATATCTCACTGAGAGAGGGACTGAGAGACACCAGTCAGTGTACAGATATCTCCCTGAGAGAGACAGAGGGACTGAGAGACACCAGTCAGTGTACAGATATGTCCCTGAGAGAGAGAGGGGACTGAGAGACACCAGTCAGTGTACAGATATCACCCTGAGAGAGAGAGAGAGGGACTGAGAGACACCAGTCAGTTTAAAGATATCTCCCTGGGAGAGAGAGAGGGGACTGAGAGACACCAGTCAGTGTACAGATATCTCCCTCAGAGAGAGAGAGGGACTGAGAGTCACCAGTCAGTGTACAGATATCTCCCTGAGAGAGAGAGGGGACTGAGAGACACCAGTCAGTGTACAGATATCTCCCTGAGAGAGAGGGACTGAGAGACACCAGTCAGTGTACAGATATCTCCCTCAGAGAGAGAGAGGGACTGAGAGACACCAGTCAGTGTACAGATAACTCCCTGAGAGAGAGAGGGGACTGAGAGACAACAGTCAGTGTACAGATATCTCCCTGAGAGAGAGAGAGGGACTGAGAGACACCAGTCAGTGTACAGATATCTCCCTGAGAGAGAGGGACTGAGAGACACCAGTCAGTGTACAGATATCTCCCTGAGAGACCGGGGACTGAGAGACACCAGTGTACAGATATCTCCCTGAGAGAGCGGGGACTGAGAGACACCAGTCAGTGTACAGATATCTCCCTGAGAGAGAGAGGGACTGAGAGACACCAGTCAGTGTACAGATATCTCTCTGAGAGATGGAGGACTGAGAGACACCAGTCAGTGTACAGGTATCTCCCTGAGAGAGAGGGGACTGAGAGACACCAGTCAGTGTACAGATATCTCCCTGAGAGAGAGAGGGGACTCAGAGACACCAGTCAGTGTACAGATATCTCCCTGAGAGAGAGGGGACTGAGAGACACCAGTCAGTGTACAGATATCTCCCTGAGAGAGAGAGGGGACTGAGAGACACCAGTCAGTGTACAGATATCTCCCTGAGAGAGAGGGACTGAGAGACACCAGTCAGTGTACAGATATCTCCCTGAGAGAGAGGGACTGAGAGACACCAGTCAGTGTACAGATATCTCCCTGAGAGAGAGAGAGGGACTGAGAGACACCAGTCAGTGCACAGATATCTCCCTGAGAGAGAGAGGGACTGAGAGACACCAGTCAGTGTACAGATATCTCCCTGAGAGAGAGAGGGACTGAGAGACACGAGTCAGTGTACAGATATCTCCCTGAGAGAGAGAGAGGACTGAGAGACACCAGTCAGTGTACAGATATCTCCCTGAGAGAGAGGGGACTGAGAGACACCAGTCAGTGTACAGATATCTCCCTGAGAGAGAGAGAGGGACTGAGAGACAACAGTCAGTGTACAGATATCTCCCTGAGAGAGAGCGAGGGACTGAGAGACACCAGTCAGTGTACAGATATCTCCCTGAGAGAGAGAGGGAATGAGAGACACCAGTCAGTGTACAGATATCTCCCTGAGAGAGTGCGAGGGACTGAGAGACACCAGTCAGTGTACAGATATCTCCCTGGGAGAGAGAGAGGGGACTGAGAGACATCAGTCAGTGTACCGATATCTCCCTGAGAGAGAGAGGGGCCTGAGAGACACCAGTCAGTGTACAGATATCTCCCTGAGAGAGAGGGGGAACTGAGAGACACCAGTCAGTGTACAGATATCTCCCTGAGAGGGAGAGGGGACTGAGAGACACCAGTCAGTGTGCAGATATCTCCCTGAGAGAGGGAGAGACTGAGAGACACCAGTCAGTGTACAGATATCTCCCTGAGAGAGAGAGGGGACTGAGAGACACCAGTCAGTGTACAGATATCTCCCTGACAGAGAGGGGACTGTGAGACACAAGTCAGTGTACAGATATCTCCCTGAGAGAGAGAGGGGACTGAGAGACACCAGTCAGTGTACAGATATCTCCCTGAGAGAGAGAGGGACTTAGAGACACCAGTCAGTGTACAGATATCTCCCTGAGAGAGGGACTGAGAGACACCAGTCAGTGGACAGATATCTCACTGAGAGAGGGACTGAGAGACACCAGTCAGTGTACAGATATCTCCCTGAGAGAGACAGAGGGACTGAGAGACACCAGTCAGTGTACAGATATCTCCCTGAGAGAGAGAGGGGACTGAGAGACACCAGTCAGTGTACAGATATCTGCCTGAGAGAGAGAGAGAGGACTGAGAGAAACCAGTCAGTGTACAGATATCACCCTGAGAGAGAGAGAGAGGACTGAGAGACACCAGTCAGTGTACAGATATCTCCCTGAGAGAGAGAGGGACTGAGAGACACCAGTCAGTGTACAGATATCTCCCTGAGAGAGAGGGACTGAGAGACACCAGTCAGTGTACAGATATCTCCCTGAGAGAGAGAGAGGGACTGAGAGACACCAGTCAGTGTACAGATATCTCCCTGAGAGACAGAGGGACTGTGAGACACCAGTCAGTGTACAGATATCTCCCTGAGAGAGAGGGGACTGAGAGACACCAGTCAGTGTACAGACATCTCCCTGAGAGAGAGAGAGGGACTGAGAGACACCAGTCAGTGTACAGATATCTCCCTGAGAGAGAGCGAGGGACTGAGAGACATCAGTCAGTGTACAGATATCTCCCTGAGAGAGAGAGGGACTGAGAGACACCAGTCAGTGTACAGATATCTCCCTGAGAGAGTGCGAGGGACTGAGAGACTCCAGTCAGTGTACAGATATCTCCCTGGGAGAGAGAGAGGGGACTGAGAGACATCAGTCAGTGTACAGATATCTCCCTGAGAGAGAGAGGGGCCTGAGAGACACCAGTCAGTGTACAGATATCTCCCTGAGAGAGAGAGGGAACTGAGAGACACCAGTCAGTGTACAGATATCTCCCTGAGAGGGAGAGGGGACTGAGAGACACCAGTCAGTGTGCAGATATCTCCCTGAGAGAGAGAGGGACTGAGAGACACCAGTCAGTGTACAGATATCTCCCTGAGAGAGAGGGACTGAGAGACACCAGTCAGTGTACAGATATCTCCCTGAGAGAGGGACTGAGAGACACCAGTCAGTGTACAGATATCTCACTGAGAGAGGGACTGAGAGACACCAGTCAGTGTACAGATATCTCCCTGAGAGAGACAGAGGGACTGAGAGACACCAGTCAGTGTACAGATATGTCCCTGAGAGAGAGAGGGGACTGAGAGACACCAGTCAGTGTACAGATATCTGCCTGAGAGAGAGAGAGAGGACTGAGAGAAACCAGTCAGTGTACAGATATCACCCTGAGAGAGAGAGAGAGGACTGAGAGACACCAGTCAGTGTACAGATATCTCCCTGAGAGAGAGAGGGACTGAGAGACACCAGTCAGTGTACAGATATCTCCCTGAGAGAGAGGGACTGAGAGACACCAGTCAGTGTACAGATATCTCCCTGAGAGAGAGAGAGGGACTGAGAGACACCAGTCAGTGTACAGATATCTCCCTGAGAGACAGAGGGACTGTGAGACACCAGTCAGTGTACAGATATCTCCCTGAGAGAGAGGGGACTGAGAGACACCAGTCAGTGTACAGACATCTCCCTGAGAGAGAGAGAGGGACTGAGAGACACCAGTCAGTGTACAGATATCTCCCTGAGAGAGAGCGAGGGACTTAGAGACACCAGTCAGTGTACAGATATCTCCCTGAGAGAGAGAGGGACTGAGAGACACCAGTCAGTGTACAGATATCTCCCTGAGAGAGTGCGAGGGACTGAGAGACACCAGTCAGTGTACAGATATCTCCCTGGGAGAGAGAGAGGGGACTGAGAGACATCAGTCAGTGTACAGATATCTCCCTGAGAGAGAGAGGGGCCTGAGAGACACCAGTCAGTGTACAGATATCTCCCTGAGAGAGAGAGGGAACTGAGAGACACCAGTCAGTGTACAGATATCTCCCTGAGAGGGAGAGGGGACTGAGAGACACCAGTCAGTGTGCAGATATCTCCCTGAGAGAGGGAGAGACTGAGAGACACCAGTCAGTGTACAGATATCTCCCTGAGAGAGAGAGGGGACTGAGAGACACCAGTCAGTGTACAGATATCTCCCTGAGAGAGAGGGGACTCTGAGACACAAGTCAGTGTACAGATATCTCCCTGAGAGAGAGAGGGGACTGAGAGACACCAGTCAGTGTACAGATATATCCCTGAGAGAGAGAGGGACTGAGAGACACCAGTCAGTGTACAGATATCTCCCTGAGAGAGGGACTGAGAGACACCAGTCAGTGTACAGATATCTCACTGAGAGAGGGACTGAGAGACACCAGTCAGTGTACAGATATCTCCCTGAGAGAGAGAGAGAGACTGAGAGACACCAGTCAGTGTACAGATATCTCCCTGAGAGAGAGAGGGGACTGAGAGACACCAGTCAGTGTACAGATATCTCCCTGAGAGAGAGAGGGACTGAGAGACACCAGTCAGTGTACAGATATCTCCCTGAGAGAGAGAGAGAGGACTGAGAGACACCAGTCAGTGTACAGATATCTCCCTGAGAGAGAGAGAGGGACTGAGAGACACCAGTCAGTGTACAGATATCTCCCTGAGAGACAGAGGGACTGTGAGACACCAGTCAGTGTACAGATATCTCCATGAGAGAGAGAGGGGACTGAGAGACACCAGTCAGTGTACAGATATCTCCCTGAGAGAGAGGGGACTGAGAGACACCAGTCAGTTTACAGATATCTCCCTGAGAGAGAGCGAGGGGACTGAGAGACACCAGTCAGTGTACAGATATCTCCCTGAGAGAGAGAGAGGGACTGAGAGACACCAGTCAGTGTACAGATATCACCCTGAGAGAGAGAGAGAGGGACTGAGAGACACCAGTCAGTGTACAGATATCTCCCTGAGAGAGAGAGAGGGGGTACTGAGAGACACCAGTCAGTGTACAGATATCTCCCTGAGAGAGAGGGGACTGAGAGACACCAGTCAGTGTACAGATATCTCCCTGAGAGAGAGAGAGGGACTGAGAGACACCAGTCAGTGTACAGATATCACCCTGAGAGAGAGAGAGAGGGACTGAGAGACACCAGTCAGTGTACAGATATCTCCCTGAGAGAGAGAGAGTGGGTACTGAGAGACACCAGTCAGTGTACAGATATCTCCCTGAGAGAGAGGGGACTGAGAGACACCAGTCAGTGTACAGATATCTCCCTGAGAGAGAGAGGGGACTGAGAGACACCAGTCAGTGTACAGATATCTCCCTGAGAGAGAGGGACTGAGAGACACCAGTCAGTGCACAGATTTCTCCCTGGGAGAGAGAGAGGGGACTGAGAGACATCAGTCAGTGTACAGATATCTCCCTGAGAGAGAGAGGGGCCTGAGAGACACCAGTCAGTGTACAGATATCTCCCTGAGAGAGAGAGGGAACTGAGAGACACCAGTCAGTGTACAGATATCTCCCTGAGAGGGAGAGGGGACTGAGAGACACCAGTCAGTGTGCAGATATCTCCCTGAGAGAGGGAGAGACTGAGAGACACCAGTCAGTGTACAGATATCTCCCTGAGAGAGAGAGGGGACTGAGAGACACCAGTCAGTGTACAGATATCTCCCTGACAGAGAGGGGACTGTGAGACACAAGTCAGTGTACAGATATCTCCCTGAGATAGAGAGGGGACTGAGAGACACCAGTCAGTGTACAGATATCTCCCTGAGAGAGAGAGGGACTGAGAGACACCAGTCAGTGTACAGATATCTCCCTGAGAGAGGGACTGAGAGACACCAGTCAGTGTACAGATATCTCACTGAGAGAGGGACTGAGAGACACCAGTCAGTGTACAGATATCTCCCTGAGAGAGACAGAGGGACTGAGAGACACCAGTCAGTGTATAGATATCTCCCTGAGAGAGAGAGGGGACTGAGAGACACCAGTCAGTGTACAGATATCTCCCTGAGAGAGAGAGGGACTGAGAGACACCAGTCAGTGTACAGATATCTCCCTGAGAGAGAGAGAGAGGACTGAGAGACACCAGTCAGTGTACAGATATCTCCCTGAGAGAGAGAGAGAGGACTGAGAGACACCAGTCAGTGTACAGATATCTCCCTGAGAGAGAGAGGGACTGAGAGACACCAGTCAGTGTACAGATATCTCCCTGAGAGAGAGGGACTGAGAGACACCAGTCAGTGTACAGATATCTCCCAGAGAGAGAGAGAGGGACTGAGAGACACCAGTCAGTGTACAGATATCTCCCTGAGAGACAGAGGGACTGTGAGACACAAGTCAGTGTACAGATATCTCCCTGAGAGAGAGAGGGGACTGAGAGACACCAGTCAGTGTACAGATATATCCCTGAGAGAGAGAGGGACTGAGAGACACCAGTCAGTGTACAGATATCTCCCTGAGAGAGGGACTGAGAGACACCAGTCAGTGTACAGATATCTCACTGAGAGAGGGACTGAGAGACACCAGTCAGTGTACAGATATCTCCCTGAGAGAGAGAGAGGGACTGAGAGACACCAGTCAGTGTACAGATATCTCCCTGAGAGAGAGAGGGGACTGAGAGACACCAGTCAGTGTACAGATATCTCCCTGAGAGAGAGAGGGACTGAGAGACACCAGTCAGTGTACAGATATCTCCCTGAGAGAGAGAGAGAGGACTGAGAGACACCAGTCTGTGTACAGATATCTCCCTGAGAGAGAGAGAGGGACTGAGAGACACCAGTCAGTGTACAGATATCTCCCTGAGAGACAGAGGGACTGTGAGACACCAGTCAGTGTACAGATATCTCCATGAGAGAGAGAGGGGACTGAGAGACACCAGTCAGTGTACAGATATCTCCCTGAGAGAGAGGGGACTGAGAGACACCAGTCAGTTTACAGATATCTCCCTGAGAGAGAGCGAGGGGACTGAGAGACACCAGTCAGTGTACAGATATCTCCCTGAGAGAGAGAGAGGGACTGAGAGACACCAGTCAGTGTACAGATATCACCCTGAGAGAGAGAGAGAGGGACTGAGAGACACCAGTCAGTGTACAGATATCTCCCTGAGAGAGAGAGAGGGGGTACTGAGAGACACCAGTCAGTGTACAGATATCTCCCTGAGAGAGAGGGGACTGAGAGACACCAGTCAGTGTACAGATATCTCCCTGAGAGAGAGAGAGGGACTGAGAGACACCAGTCAGTGTACAGATATCACCCTGAGAGAGAGAGAGAGGGACTGAGAGACACCAGTCAGTGTACAGATATCTCCCTGAGAGAGAGAGAGGGGGTACTGAGAGACACCAGTCAGTGTACAGATATCTCCCTGAGAGAGAGGGGACTGAGAGACACCAGTCAGTGTACAGATATCTCCCTGAGAGAGAGAGGGGACTGAGAGACACCAGTCAGTGTACAGATATCTCCCTGAGAGAGAGGGACTGAGAGACACCAGTTAGTGTACAGATATCTCCCTGGGAGAGAGAGAGGGGACTGAGAGACATCAGTCAGTGTACAGATATCTCCCTGAGAGAGAGAGGGGCCTGAGAGACACCAGTCAGTGTACAGTTATCTCCCTGAGAGAGAGAGGGAACTGAGAGACACCAGTCAGTGTACAGATATCTCCCTGAGAGGGAGAGGGGACTGAGAGACACCAGTCAGTGTGCAGATATCTCCCTGAGAGAGGGAGAGACTGAGAGACACCAGTCAGTGTACAGATATCTCCCTGAGAGAGAGAGGGGACTGAGAGACACCAGTCAGTGTACAGATATCTCCCTGACAGAGAGGGGACTGTGAGACACAAGTCAGTGTACAGATATCTCCCTGAGATAGAGAGGGGACTGAGAGACACCAGTCAGTGTACAGATATCTCCCTGAGAGAGAGAGGGACTGAGAGACACCAGTCAGTGTACAGATATCTCCCTGAGAGAGGGACTGAGAGACACCAGTCAGTGTACAGATATCTCACTGAGAGAGGGACTGAGAGACACCAGTCAGTGTACAGATATCTCCCTGAGAGAGACAGAGGGACTGAGAGACACCAGTCAGTGTATAGATATCTCCCTGAGAGAGAGAGGGGACTGAGAGACACCAGTCAGTGTACAGATATCTCCCTGAGAGAGAGAGGGACTGAGAGACACCAGTCAGTGTACAGATATCTCCCTGAGAGAGAGAGAGAGGACTGAGAGACACCAGTCAGTGTACAGATATCTCCCTGAGAGAGAGAGAGAGGACTGAGAGACACCAGTCAGTGTACAGATATCTCCCTGAGAGAGAGAGGGACTGAGAGACACCAGTCAGTGTACAGATATCTCCCTGAGAGAGAGGGACTGAGAGACACCAGTCAGTGTACAGATATCTCCCTGAGAGAGAGAGAGGGACTGAGAGACACCAGTCAGTGTACAGATATCTCCCTGAGAGACAGAGGGACTGTGAGACACCAGTCAGTGTACAGATATCTCCCTGAGAGAGAGGGGACTGAGAGACACCAGTCAGTGTACAGACATCTCCCTGAGAGAGAGAGAGGGACTGAGAGACACCAGTCAGTGTACAGATATCTCCCTGAGAGAGAGCGAGGGACTGAGAGACACCAGTCAGTGTACAGATATCTCCCTGAGAGAGAGAGGGACTGAGAGACACCAGTCAGTGTACAGATATCTCCCTGAGAGAGTGCGAGGGACTGAGAGACACCAGTCAGTGTACAGATATCTCCCTGGGAGAGAGAGAGGGGACTGAGAGACATCAGTCAGTGTACAGATATCTCCCTGAGAGAGAGAGGGGCCTGAGAGACACCAGTCAGTGTACAGATATCTCCCTGAGAGAGAGAGGGAACTGAGAGACACCAGTCAGTGTACAGATGTCTCCCTGAGAGGGAGAGGGGACTGAGAGACACCAGTCAGTGTGCAGATATCTCCCTGAGAGAGGGAGAGACTGAGAGACACCAGTCAGTGTACAGATATCTCCCTGAGAGAGAGAGGGGACTGAGAGACACCAGTCAGTGTACAGATATCTCCCTGAGAGAGAGGGGACTGTGAGACACAAGTCAGTGTACAGATATCTCCCTGAGAGAGAGAGGGGACTGAGAGACACCAGTCAGTGTACAGATATCTCCCTGAGAGAGAGAGGGACTGAGAGACACCAGTCAGTGTACAGATATCTCCCTGAGAGAGGGACTGAGAGACACCAGTCAGTGTACAGATATCTCACTGAGAGAGGGACTGAGAGACACCAGTCAGTGTACAGATATCTCCCTGAGAGAGAGAGAGGGACTGAGAGACACCAGTCAGTGTACAGATATCTCCCTGAGAGAGAGAGGGGACTGAGAGACACCAGTCAGTGTACAGATATCTCCCTGAGAGAGAGAGGGACTGAGAGACACCAGTCAGTGTACAGATATCTCCCTGAGAGAGAGAGAGAGGACTGAGAGACACCAGTCAGTGTACAGATATCTCCCTGAGAGAGAGAGAGAGGACTGAGAGACACCAGTCAGTGTACAGATATCTCCCTGAGAGAGAGAGGGACTGAGAGACACCAGTCAGTGTACAGATATCTCCCTGAGAGAGAGGGACTGAGAGACACCAGTCATTGTACAGATATCTCCCTGAGAGAGAGAGAGGGACTGAGAGACACCAGTCAGTGTACAGATATCTCCCTGAGAGACAGAGGGACTGTGAGACACCAGTCAGTGTACAGATATCTCCATGAGAGAGAGAGGGGACTGAGAGACACCAGTCAGTGTACAGATATCTCCCTGAGAGAGAGGGGACTGAGAGACACCAGTCAGTTTACAGATATCTCCCTGAGAGAGAGCGAGGGGACTGAGAGACACCAGTCAGTGTACAGATATCTCCCTGAGAGAGAGAGAGGGACTGAGAGACACCAGTCAGTCTACAGATATCACCCTGAGAGAGAGAGAGAGGGACTGAGAGACACCAGTCAGTGTAAAGATATCTCCCTGAGAGAGAGGGACTGAGAGACACCAGTCAGTGTACAGATATCTCCCTCAGAGAGAGAGAGGGACTGAGAGTCACCAGTCAGTGTACAGATATCTCCCTGAGAGAGAGAGGGGACTGAGAGACACCAGTCAGTGTACAGATATCTCCCTGAGAGAGAGGGACTGAGAGACACCAGTCAGTGTACAGATATCTCCCTCAGAGAGAGAGAGGGACTGAGAGACACCAGTCAGTGTACAGATAACTCCCTGAGAGAGAGAGGGGACTGAGAGACACCAGTCAGTGTACAGATATCTCCCTGAGAGAGAGAGAGGGACTGAGAGACACCAGTCAGTGTACAGATATCTCCCTGAGAGAGAGGGACTGAGAGACACCAGTCAGTGTACAGATATCTCCCTGAGAGACCGGGGACTGAGAGACACCAGTGTACAGATATCTCCCTGAGAGAGCGGGGACTGAGAGACACCAGTCAGTGTACAGATATCTCCCTGAGAGAGAGAGGGACTGAGAGACACCAGTCAGTGTACAGATATCTCTCTGAGAGATGGAGGACTGAGAGACACCAGTCAGTGTACAGGTATCTCCCTGAGAGAGAGGGGACTGAGAGACACCAGTCATTGTACAGATATCTCCCTGAGAGAGAGAGGGGACTCAGAGACACCAGTCAGTGTACAGATATCTCCCTGAGAGAGAGGGGACTGAGAGACACCATTCAGTGTACAGATATCTCCCTGAGAGAGAGAGGGGACTGAGAGACACTAGTCAGTGTACAGATATCTCCCTGAGAGAGAGGGACTGAGAGACACCAATCAGTGTACAGATATCTCCCTGAGAGAGAGGGACTGAGAGACACCAGTCAGTGTACAGATATCTCCCTGAGAGAGAGAGAGGGACTGAGAGACACCAGTCAGTGTACAGATATCTCCCTGAGAGAGAGAGGGACTGAGAGACACCAGTCAGTGTACAGATATCTCCCTGAGAGAGAGAGGGTCTGAGAGACACGAGTCAGTGTACAGATATCTCCCTGAGAGAGAGAGAGGACTGAGAGACACCAGTCAGTGTACAGATATCTCCCTGAGAGAGAGGGGACTGAGAGACACCAGTCAGTGTACAGATATCTCCCTGAGAGAGAGAGAGGGACTGAGAGACAACAGTCAGTGTACAGATATCTCCCTGAGAGAGAGCGAGGGACTGAGAGACACCAGTCAGTGTACAGATATCTCCCTGAGAGAGAGAGGGAATGAGAGACACCAGTCAGTGTACAGATATCTCCCTGAGAGAGTGCGAGGGACTGAGAGACACCAGTCAGTGTACAGATATCTCCCTGGGAGAGAGAGAGGGGACTGAGAGACATCAGTCAGTGTACAGATATCTCCCTGAGAGAGAGAGGGGCCTGAGAGACACCAGTCAGTGTACAGATATCTCCCTGAGAGAGAGGGGGAACTGAGAGACACCAGTCAGTGTACAGATATCTCCCTGAGAGGGAGAGGGGACTGAGAGACACCAGTCAGTGTGCAGATATCTCCCTGAGAGAGGGAGAGACTGAGAGACACCAGTCAGTGTACAGATATCTCCCTGAGAGAGAGAGGGGACTGAGAGACACCAGTCAGTGTACAGATATCTCCCTGACAGAGAGGGGACTGTGAGACACAAGTCAGTGTACAGATATCTCCCTGAGAGAGAGAGGGGACTGAGAGACACCAGTCAGTGTACAGATATCTCCCTGAGAGAGAGAGGGACTGAGAGACACCAGTCAGTGTACAGATATCTCCCTGAGAGAGGGACTGAGAGACACCAGTCAGTGTACAGCTATCTCACTGAGAGAGGGACTGAGAGACACCAGTCAGTGTACAGATATCTCCCTGAGAGAGACAGAGGGACTGAGAGACACCAGTCAGTGTTCAGATATCTCCCTGAGAGAGAGAGGGGACTGAGAGACACCAGTCAGTGTACAGATATCTCCCTGAGAGAGAGAGGGACTGAGAGACACCAGTCAGTGTACAGATATCTGCCTGAGAGAGAGAGAGAGGACTGAGAGAAACCAGTCAGTGTACAGATATCACCCTGAGAGAGAGAGAGAGGACTGAGAGACACCAGTCAGTGTACAGACATCTCCCTGAGAGAGAGAGAGGGACTAAGAGACACCAGTCAGTGTACAGATATCTCCCTGAGAGAGAGCGAGGGACTGAGAGACACCAGTCAGTGTACAGATATCTCCCTGAGAGAGAGAGGGACTGAGAGACACCAGTCAGTGTACAGATATCTCCCTGAGAGAGTGCGAGGGACTGAGAGACACCAGTCAGTGTACAGATATCTCCCTGGGAGAGAGAGAGGGGACTGAGAGACATCAGTCAGTGTACAGATATCTCCCTGAGAGAGAGATGGGCCTGAGAGACACCAGTCAGTGTACAGATATCTCCCTGAGAGAGAGAGGGAACTGAGAGACACCAGTCAGTGTACAGATATCTCCCTGAGAGGGAGAGGGGACTGAGAGACACCAGTCAGTGTGCAGATATCTCCCTGAGAGAGGGAGAGACTGAGAGACACCAGTCAGTGTACAGATATCTCCCTGAGAGAGAGAGGGGACTGAGAGACACCAGTCAGTGTACAGATATCTCCCTGAGAGAGAGGGGACTCTGAGACACAAGTCAGTGTACAGATATCTCCCTGAGAGAGAGAGGGGACTGAGAGACACCAGTCAGTGTACAGATATATCCCTGAGAGAGAGAGGGACTGAGAGACACCAGTCAGTGTACAGATATCTCCCTGAGAGAGGGACTGAGAGACACCAGTCAGTGTACAGATATCTCACTGAGAGAGGGACTGAGAGACACCAGTCAGTGTACAGATATCTCCCTGAGAGAGAGAGAGGGACTGAGAGACACCAGTCAGTGTACAGATATCTCCCTGAGAGAGAGAGGGGACTGAGAGACACCAGTCAGTGTACAGATATCTCCCTGAGAGAGAGAGGGACTGAGAGACACCAGTCAGTGTACAGATATCTCCCTGAGAGAGAGAGAGAGGACTGAGAGACACCAGTCAGTGTACAGATATCTCCCTGAGAGAGAGAGAGAGGACTGAGAGACACCAGTCAGTGTACAGATATCTCCCTGAGAGAGAGAGGGACTGAGAGACACCAGTCAGTGTACAGATATCTCCCTGAGAGAGAGGGACTGAGAGACACCAGTCAGTGTACAGATATCTCCCTGAGAGAGAGAGAGGGACTGAGAGACACCAGTCAGTGTACAGATATCTCCCTGAGAGACAGAGGGACTGTGAGACACCAGTCAGTGTACAGATATCTCCATGAGAGAGAGAGGGGACTGAGAGACACCAGTCAGTGTACAGATATCTCCCTGAGAGAGAGGGGACTGAGAGACACCAGTCAGTTTACAGATATCTCCCTGAGAGAGAGCGAGGGGACTGAGAGACACCAGTCAGTGTACAGATATCTCCCTGAGAGAGAGAGAGGGACTGAGAGACTCCAGTCAGTGTACAGATATCACCCTGAGAGAGAGAGAGAGGGACTGAGAGACACCAGTCAGTGTACAGATATCTCCCTGAGAGAGAGAGAGGGGGGTACTGAGAGACACCAGTCAGTGTACAGATATCTCCCTGAGAGAGAGGGGACTGAGAGACACCAGTCAGTGTACAGATATCTCCCTGAGAGAGAGAGAGGGACTGAGAGACACCAGTCAGAGTACAGATATCACCCTGAGAGAGAGAGAGAGGGACTGAGAGACACCAGTCAGTGTACAGATATCTCCCTGAGAGAGAGAGAGGGGGTACTGAGAGACACCAGTCAGTGTACAGATATCTCCCTGAGAGAGAGGGGACTGAGAGACACCAGTCAGTGTACAGATATCTCCCTGAGAGAGAGAGGGGACTGAGAGACACCAGTCAGTGTACAGATATCTCCCTGAGAGAGAGGGACTGAGAGACACCAGTCAGTGTACAGATATCTCCCTGAGAGAGAGGGACTGAGAGACACCAGTCAGTGTACAGATATCTCCCTGAGAGAGAGAGAGGGACTGAGAGACACCAGTCAGTGTACAGATATCTCCCTGAGAGAGAGAGGGACTGAGAGACACCAGTCAGTGTACAGATATCTCCCTGAGAGAGAGCGAGGGACTGAGAGACACCAGTCAGTGTACAGATATCTCCCTGAGAGAGAGAGGGACTGAGAGACACCAGTCAGTGTACAGATATCTCCCTGAGAGAGTGCGAGGGACTGAGAGACACCAGTCAGTGTACAGATATCTCCCTGGGAGTGAGAGAGGGGACTGAGAGACATCAGTCAGTGTACAGATATCTCCCTGAGAGAGAGAGGGGCCTGAGAGACACCAGTCAGTGTACAGATATCTCCCTGAGAGAGAGAGGGAACTGAGAGACACCAGTCAGTGTACAGATATCTCCCTGAGAGGGAGAGGGGACTGAGAGACACCAGTCAGTGTGCAGATATCTCCCTGAGAGAGGGAGAGACTGAGAGACACCAGTCAGTGTACAGATATCTCCCTGAGAGAGAGAGGGGACTGAGAGACACCAGTCAGTGTACAGATATCTCCCTGACAGAGAGGGGACTGTGAGACACAAGTCAGTGTAGAGATATCTCCCTGAGAGAGAGAGGGGACTGAGAGACACCAGTCAGTGTACAGATATCTCCCTGAGAGAGAGAGGGACTGAGAGACACCAGTCAGTGTACAGATATCTCCCTGAGAGAGGGACTGAGAGACACCAGTCAGTGTACAGATATCTCACTGAGAGAGGGACTGAGAGACACCAGTCAGTGTACAGATATCTCCCTGAGAGAGACAGAGGGACTGAGAGACACCAGTCAGTGTACAGATATCTCCCTGAGAGAGAGAGGGGACTGAGAGACACCAGTCAGTGTACAGATATCTCCCTGAGAGAGAGAGGGACTGAGAGACACCAGTCAGTGTACAGATATCTCCCTGAGAGAGAGAGAGAGGACTGAGAGACACCAGTCAGTGTACAGATATCTCCCTGAGAGAGAGAGAGAGGACTGAGAGACACCAGTCAGTGTACAGATATCTCCCTGAGAGAGAGAGGGACTGAGAGACACCAGTCAGTGTACAGATATCTCCCTGAGAGAGAGGGACTGAGAGACACCAGTCAGTGTACAGATATCTCCCTGAGAGAGAGAGAGGGACTGAGAGACACCAGTCAGTGTACAGATATCTCCCTGAGAGACAGAGGGACTGTGAGACACCAGTCAGTGTACAGATATCTCCCTGAGAGAGAGGGGACTGAGAGACACCAGTCAGTGTACAGACATCTCCCTGAGAGAGAGAGAGGGACTGAGAGACACCAGTCAGTGTACAGATATCTCCCTGAGAGAGAGCGAGGGACTGAGAGACACCAGTCAGTGTACAGATATCTCCCTGAGAGAGAGAGGGACTGAGAGACACCAGTCAGTGTACAGATATCTCCCTGAGAGAGTGCGAGGGACTGAGAGACACCAGTCAGTGTACAGATATCTCCCTGGGAGAGAGAGAGGGGACTGAGAGACATCAGTCAGTGTACAGATATCTCCCTGAGAGAGAGAGGGGCCTGAGAGACACCAGTCAGTGTACAGATATCTCCCTGAGAGAGAGAGGGAACTGAGAGACTCCAGTCAGTGTACAGATATCTCCCTGAGAGGGAGAGGGGACTGAGAGACACCAGTCAGTGTGCAGATATCTCCCTGAGAGAGGGAGAGACTGAGAGACACCAGTCAGTGTACAGATATCTCCCTGAGAGAGAGAGGGGACTGAGAGACACCAGTCAGTGTACAGATATCTCCCTGAGAGAGAGGGGACTCTGAGACACAAGTCAGTGTACAGATATCTCCCTGAGAGAGAGAGGGGACTGAGAGACACGTCAGTGTACAGATATCTCCCTGAGAGAGAGAGGGACTGAGAGACACCAGTCAGTGTACAGATATCTCCCTGAGAGAGGGACTGAGAGACACCAGTCAGTGTACAGATTTCTCACTGAGAGAGGGACTGAGAGACACCAGTCAGTGTACAGATATCTCCCTGAGAGAGAGAGAGGGACTGAGAGACACCAGTCAGTGTACAGATATCTCCCTGAGAGAGAGAGGGGACTGAGAGACACCAGTCAGTGTACAGATATCTCCCTGAGAGAGAGAGGGACTGAGAGACACCAGTCAGTGTACAGATATCTCCCTGAGAGAGAGAGAGAGGACTGAGAGACACCAGTCAGTGTACAGATATCTCCCTGAGAGAGAGAGAGAGGACTGAGAGACACCAGTCAGTGTACAGATATCTCCCTGAGAGAGAGAGGGACTGAGAGACACCAGTCAGTGTACAGATATCTCCCTGAGAGAGAGGGACTGAGAGACACCAGTCAGTGTACAGATATCTCCCTGAGAGAGAGAGAGGGACTGAGAGACACCAGTCAGTGTACAGATATCTCCCTGAGAGACAGAGGGACTGTGAGACACCAGTCAGTGTACAGATATCTCCATGAGAGAGAGAGGGGACTGAGAGACACCAGTCAGTGTACAGATATCTCCCTGAGAGAGAGGGGACTGAGAGACACCAGTCAGTTTACAGATATCTCCCTGAGAGAGAGCGAGGGGACTGAGAGACACCAGTCAGTGTACAGATATCTCCCTGAGAGAGAGAGAGGGACTGAGAGACACCAGTCAGTGTACAGATATCACCCTGAGAGAGAGAGAGAGGGACTGAGAGACACCAGTCAGTGTACAGATATCTCCCTGAGAGAGAGAGAGGGGGTACTGAGAGACACCAGTCAGTGTACAGATATCTCCCTGAGAGAGAGGGACTGAGAGACACCAGTCAGTGTTCAGATATCTCCCTGAGAGAGAGGGGACTGAGAGACACCAGTCAGTTTACAGATATCTCCCTGAGACAGAGCGAGGGGACTGAGAGACACCAGTCAGTGTACAGATATCTCCCGGAGAGAGAGGGGACTGAGAGACACCAGTCAATGTACAGATATCTCCCTGAGAGAGAGAGAGGGACTGAGAGACACCAGTCAGTGTACAGATATCACCCTGAGAGAGAGAGAGAGGGACTGAGAGACACCAGTCAGTGTACAGATATCTCCCTGAGAGAGAGAGAGGGACTGAGAGACACCAGTCAGTGTACAGATATCTCCCTGAGATAGAGCGAGGGACTGAGAGACACCAGTCAGTGTACAGATATCTCCCTTAGAGAGAGAGAGGACTGAGAGACACCAGTCAATGTACAGACATCTCCCTGAGAGAGAGGGGACTGAGAGACACCAGACAGTGTACAGACATCTCCCTGAGAGAGAGAGGGACTGAGAGACACCAGTCAGTGTACAGATATCTCCCTGAGAGAGAGGGGACTGAGAGACACCAGTCAGTGTACAGATATCTCCCTGAGAGAGAGAGGGACTGAGAGACACCAGTCAGTGTACAGATATCTCCCTGAGAGAGAGAGAGAGGACTGAGAGACACCAGTCAGTGTACAGATATCTCCCTGAGAGAGAGAGAGAGGACTGAGAGACACCAGTCAGTGTACAGATATCTCCCTGAGAGAGAGAGGGACTGAGAGACACCAGTCAGTGTACAGATATCTCCCTGAGAGAGAGGGACTGAGAGACACCAGTCAGTGTACAGATATCTCCCTGAGAGAGAGAGAGGGACTGAGAGACACCAGTCAGTGTACAGATATCTCCCTGAGAGACAGAGGGACGGTGAGACACCAGTCAGTGTACAGATATCTCCATGAGAGAGAGAGGAGACTGAGAGACACCAGTCAGTGTACAGATATCTCCCTGAGAGAGAGGGGACTGAGAGACACCAGTCAGTTTACAGATATCTCCCAGAGAGAGAGCGAGGGGACTGAGAGACACCAGTCAGTGTACAGATATCTCCCTGAGAGAGAGAGAGGGACTGAGAGACACCAGTCAGTGTACAGATATCACCCTGAGAGAGGAGAGAGGGACTGAGAGACACCAGTCAGTGTACAGATATCTCCCTGAGAGAGAGGGACTGAGAGACACCAGTCAGTGTACAGATATCTCCCTCAGAGAGAGAGAGGGACTGAGAGTCACCAGTCAGTGTACAGATATCTCCCTGAGAGAGAGAGGGGACTGAGAGACACCAGTCAGTGTACAGATATCTCCCTGAGAGAGAGGGACTGAGAGACACCAGTCAGTGTACAGATATCTCCCTCAGAGAGAGAGAGGGACTGAGAGACACCAGTCAGTGTACAGATATCTCCCTGAGAGAGAGAGGGGACTGAGAGACACCAGTCAGTGTACAGATATCTCCCTGAGAGAGAGAGAGGGACTGAGAGACACCAGTCAGTGTACAGATATCTCCCTGAGAGAGAGGGACTGAGAGACACCAGTCAGTGTACAGATATCTCCCTGAGAGACCGGGGACTGAGAGACACCAGTGTACAGATATCGCCCTGAGAGAGCGGGGACTGAGAGACACCAGTCAGTGTACACATATCTCCCTGAGAGAGAGAGGGACTGAGAGACACCAGTCAGTGTACAGATATCTCTCTGAGAGATGGAGGACTGAGAGACACCAGTCAGTGTACAGGTATCTCCCTGAGAGAGAGGGGACTGAGAGACACCAGTCAGTGTACAGATATCTCCCTGAGAGAGAGAGGGGACCTTGAGACACCAGTCAGTGTACAGATATCACCCTGAGAGAGAGGGGACTGAGAGACACCAGTCAGTGTACAGATATCTCCCTGAGAGAGAGGGACTGAGAGACACCAGTCAGTGTACAGATATCTCCCTGAGAGAGAGGGACTGAGAGACACCAGTCAGTGTACAGATATCTCCCTGAGAGAGAGAGAGGGACTGAGAGACACCAGTCAGTGTACAGATATCTCCCTGAGAGAGAGAGGGACTGAGAGACACCAGTCAGTGTACAGATATCTCCCTGAGAGAGAGAGGGACTGAGAGACACGAGTCAGTGTACAGATATCTCCCTGAGAGAGAGAGAGGACTGAGAGACACCAGTCAGTGTACAGATATCTCCCTGAGAGAGAGAGGGGACTGAGAGACACCAGTCAGTGTACAGATATCTCCCTGAGAGAGAGAGAGGGAATGAGAGACAACAGTCAGTGTACAGATATCTCCCTGAGAGAGAGAGGGACTGAGAGACACCAGTCAGTGTACAGATATCTCCCTGAGAGAGAGAGAGAGGACTGAGAGACACCAGTCAGTGTACAGATATCTCCCTGAGAGAGAGAGAGAGGACTGAGAGACACCAGTCAGTGTACAGATATCTCCCTGAGAGAGAGAGGGACTGAGAGACACCAGTCAGTGTACAGATATCTCCCTGAGAGAGAGGGACTGAGAGACACCAGTCAGTGTACAGATATCTCCCTGAGAGAGAGAGAGGGACTGAGAGACACCAGTCAGTGTACAGATATCTCCCTGAGAGACAGAGGGACTGTGAGACACCAGTCAGTGTACAGATATCTCCCTGAGAGAGAGGGGACTGAGAGACACCAGTCAGTGTACAGACATCTCCCTGAGAGAGGGAGAGGGACTGAGAGACACCAGTCAGTGTGCAGATATCTCCCTGAGAGAGGGAGAGACTGAGAGACACCAGTCAGTGTACAGATATCTCCCTGAGAGAGAGGGGACTGAGAGACACCAGTCAGTGTGCAGATATCTCCCTGAGAGAGGGAGAGACTGAGAGACACCAGTCAGTGTACAGATATCTCCCTGAGAGAGAGAGGGGACTGAGAGACACCAGTCAGTGTACAGATATCTCCCTGAGAGAGAGGGGACTCTGAGACACAAGTCAGTGTACAGATATCTCCCTGAGAGAGAGAGGGGACTGAGAGACACCAGTCAGTGTACAGATATCTCCCTGAGAGAGAGAGGGACTGAGAGACACCAGTCAGTGTACAGATATCTCCCTGAGAGAGGGACTGAGAGACACCAGTCAGTGTACAGATATCTCACTGAGAGAGGGACTGAGAGACACCAGTCAGTGTACAGATATCTCCCTTAGAGAGAGAGAGGACTGAGAGACACCAGTCAATGTACAGACATCTCCCTGAGAGAGAGGGGACTGAGAGACACCAGTCAGTGTACAGATATCTCCCTGAGAGAGAGAGGGGACCTTGAGACAACAGTCAGTGTACAGATATCTCCCTGAGAGAGAGGGGACTGAGAGACACCAGTCAGTGTACAGATATCTCCCTGAGAGAGAGAGGGGACTGAGAGACACCAGTCAGTGTACAGATATCTCCCTGAGAGAGAGAGAGGGACTGAGAGACACCAGTCAGTGTACAGATATCACCCTGAGAGAGAGGGGACTGAGAGACACCAGTCAGTGTACAGATATCTCCCTGAGAGAGAGGGACTGAGAGACACCAGTCAGTGTACAGATATCTCCCTGAGAGAGAGGGACTGAGAGACACCAGTCAGTGTACAGATATCTCCCTGAGAGAGAGAGAGGGACTGAGAGACACCAGTCAGTGTACAGATATCTCCCTGAGAGAGAGAGGGACTGAGAGACACCAGTCAGTGTACAGATATCTCCCTGAGAGAGAGAGGGACTGAGAGACACGAGTCAGTGTACAGATATCTCCCTGAGAGAGAGAGAGGACTGAGAGACACCAGTCAGTGTACAGATATCTCCCTGAGAGAGAGAGGGGACTGAGAGACACCAGTCAGTGTACAGATATCTCCCTGAGAGAGAGAGAGGGAATGAGAGACAACAGTCAGTGTACAGATATCTCCCTGAGAGAGAGAGGGACTGAGAGACACCAGTCAGTGTACAGATATCTCCCTGAGAGAGAGAGAGAGGACTGAGAGACACCAGTCAGTGTACAGATATCTCCCTGAGAGAGAGAGAGAGGACTGAGAGACACCAGTCAGTGTACAGATATCTCCCTGAGAGAGAGAGGGACTGAGAGACACCAGTCAGTGTACAGATATCTCCCTGAGAGAGAGGGACTGAGAGACACCAGTCAGAGTACAGATATCTCCCTGAGAGAGAGAGAGGGACTGAGAGACACCAGTCAGTGTACAGATATCTCCCTGAGAGACAGAGGGACTGTGAGACACCAGTCAGTGTACAGATATCTCCCTGAGAGAGAGGGGACTGAGAGACACCAGTCAGTGTACAGACATCTCCCTGAGAGAGAGAGAGGGACTGAGAGACACCAGTCAGTGTACAGATATCTCCCTGAGAGAGAGCGAGGGACTGAGAAACACCAGTCAGTGTACAGATATCTCCCTGAGAGAGAGAGGGACTGAGAGACACCAGTCAGTGTACAGATATCTCCCTGAGAGAGTGCGAGGGACTGAGAGACACCAGTCAGTGTACAGATATCTCCCTGGGAGAGAGAGAGGGGACTGAGAGACATCAGTCAGTGTACAGATATCTCCCTGAGAGAGAGAGGGGCCTGAGAGACACCAGTCAGTGTACAGATATCTCCCTGAGAGAGAGAGGGAACTGAGAGACACCAGTCAGTGTACAGATATCTCCCTGAGAGGGAGAGGGGACTGAGAGACACCAGTCAGTGTGCAGATATCTCCCTGAGAGAGGGAGAGACTGAGAGACACCAGTCAGTGTACAGATATCTCCCTGAGAGAGAGAGGGGACTGAGAGACACCAGTCAGTGTACAGATATCTCCCTGAGAGAGAGGGGACTCTGAGACACAAGTCAGTGTACAGATATCTCCCTGAGAGAGAGAGGGGGACTGAGAGACACCAGTCAGTGTACAGATATCTCCCTGAGAGAGAGAGGGACTGAGAGACACCAGTCAGTGTACAGATATCTCCCTGAGAGAGGGACTGAGAGACACCAGTCAGTGTACAGATATCTCACTGAGAGAGGGACTGAGAGACACCAGTCAGTGTACAGATATCTCCCTTAGAGAGAGAGAGGACTGAGAGACACCAGTCAATGTACAGACATCTCCCTGAGAGAGAGGGGACTGAGAGACACCAGTCAGTGTACAGATATCTCCCTGAGAGAGAGAGAGGGACTGAGAGACACCAGTCAGTGTACAGATATCTCCCTGAGAGAGAGAGGGGACTGAGAGACACCAGTCAGTGTACAGATATCTCCCTGATGAGAGAGAGGGACTGAGAGACACCAGTCAGTGTACAGATATCTCCCTGAGAGAGAGAGAGAGGACTGAGAGACACCAGTCAGTGTACAGATATCTCCCTGAGAGAGAGAGAGAGGACTGAGGAGACACCAGTCAGTGTACAGATATCTCCCTGAGAGAGAGAGGGACTGAGTGACACCAGTCAGTGTACAGATATCTCCCTGAGAGAGAGGGACTGAGAGACACCAGTCAGTGTACAGATATCTCCCTGAGAGAGAGAGAGGGACTGAGAGACACCAGTCAGTGTACAGATATCTCCCTGAGAGACAGAGGGACTGTGAGACACCAGTCAGTGTACAGATATCTCCATGAGAGAGAGAGGGGACTGAGAGACACCAGTCAGTGTACAGATATCTCCCTGAGAGAGAGGGGACTGAGAGACACCAGTCAGTTTACAGATATCTCCCTGAGAGAGAGCGAGGGGGACTGAGAGACACCAGTCAGTGTACAGATATCTCCCTGAGAGAGAGAGAGGGACTGAGAGACACCAGTCAGTGTACAGATATCACGCTGAGAGAGAGAGAGAGGGACTGAGAGACACCAGTCAGTGTACAGATATCTCCCTGAGAGAGAGAGAGGGGGGTACTGAGAGACACCAGTCAGTGTACAGATATCTCCCTGAGAGAGAGGGACTGAGAGACACCAGTCAGTGTTCAGATATCTCCCTGAGAGAGAGGGGACTGAGAGACACCAGTCAGTTTACAGATATCTCCCTGAGACAGAGCGAGGGGACTGAGAGACACCAGTCAGTGTACAGATATCTCCCGGAGAGAGAGGGGACTGAGAGACACCAGTCAATGTACAGATATCTCCCTGAGGGAGAGAGAGGGACTGAGAGACACCAGTCAGTGTACAGATATCACCCTGAGAGAGAGAGAGAGGGACTGAGAGACACCAGTCAGTGTACAGATATCTCCCTGAGATAGAGCGAGGGACTGAGAGACACCAGTCAGTGTACAGATATCTCCCTTAGAGAGAGAGAGGACTGAGAGACACCAGTCAATGTACAGACATCTCCCTGAGAGAGAGGGGACTGAGAGACACCAGACAGTGTACAGACATCTCCCTGAGAGAGAGAGGGACTGAGAGACACCAGTCAGTGTACAGATATCTCCCTGAGAGAGAGGGGACTGAGAGACACCAGTCAGTGTACAGATATCTCCCTGAGAGAGAGAGGGACTGAGAGACACCAGTCAGTGTACAGATATCTCCCTGAGAGAGAGAGAGAGGACTGAGAGACACCAGTCAGTGTACAGATATCTCCCTGAGAGAGAGAGAGAGGACTGAGAGACACCAGTCAGTGTACAGATATCTCCTGAGAGAGAGAGGGACTGAGAGACACCAGTCAGTGTACAGATATCTCCCTGAGAGAGAGGGACTGAGAGACACCAGTCAGTGTACAGATATCTCCCTGAGAGAGAGAGAGGGACTGAGAGACACCAGTCAGTGTACAGATATCTCCCTGAGAGACAGAGGGACGGTGAGACACCAGTCAGTGTACAGATATCTCCATGAGAGAGAGAGGGGACTGAGAGACACCAGTCAGTGTACAGATATCTCCCTGAGAGAGAGGGGACTGAGAGACACCAGTCAGTTTACAGATATCTCCCTGAGAGAGAGCGAGGGGACTGAGAGGACACCAGTCAGTGTACAGATATCTCCCTGAGAGCGAGAGAGGGACTGAGAGACACCAGTCAGTGTACAGATATCACCCTGAGAGAGAGAGAGAGGGACTGAGAGACACCAGTCAGTGTACAGATATCTCACTGAGAGAGGGACTGAGAGACACCAGTCATTGTACAGATATCTCCCTGAGAGAGACAGAGGGACTGAGAGACACCAGTCAGTGTACAGATATCTCCCTGAGAGAGAGAGGGGACTGAGAGACACCAGTCAGTGTACAGATATCTCCCTGGGAGAGAGAGGGACTGAGAGACACCAGTCAGTGTACAGATATCTCCCTGAGAGAGAGAGAGGACTGAGAGACACCAGTCAGTGTACAGATATCTCCCTGAGAGAGAGAGAGAGGACTGAGAGACACCAGTCAGTGTACAGATATCTCCCTGAGAGAGAGAGGGACAGAGAGACACCAGTCAGTGTACAGATATCTCCCTGAGAGAGAGGGAATGAGAGACACCAGTCAGTGTACAGATATCTCCCTGAGAGAGAGAGATCGACTGAGAGACACCAGTCAGTGTACAGATATCTCCCTGAGAGACAGAGGGACTGTGATACACCAGTCAGTGTACAGATATCTCCCTGAGAGAGAGGGGACTGAGAGACACCAGTCAGTGTACAGACATCTCCCTGAGAGAGAGAGAGGGACTGAGAGACACCAGTCAGTGTACAGATATCTCCCTGAGAGAGAGCGAGGGACTGAGAGACACCAGTCAGTGTACAGATATCTCCCTGAGAGAGTGAGGGACTGAGAGACACCAGTCAGTGTACAGATATCTCCCTGAGAGAGTGCGAGGGGACTGAGAGACACCAGTCAGTGTACAGATATCTCCCTGGGAGAGAGAGAGGGGACTGAGAGACATCAGTCAGTGTACAGATATCTCCCTGAGAGAGAGAGGGGCCTGAGAGACACCAGTCAGTGTACAGATATCTCCCTGAGAGAGAGAGGGAACTGAGAGACACCAGTCAGTGTCCAGATATATCTCCCTGAGAGGGAGAGGGGACTGAGAGACACCAGTCAGTGTGCAGATATCTCCCTGAGAGAGGGAGAGACTGAGAGACACCAGTCAGTGTACAGATATCTCCCTGAGAGAGAGAGGGGACTGAGAGACACCAGTCAGAGTACAGATATCTCCCTGAGAGAGAGGGGACTCTGAGACACAAGTCAGTGTACAGATATCTCCCTGAGAGAGAGAGGGGACTGAGAGACACCAGTCAGTGTACAGATATCTCCCTGAGAGAGAGAGGGACTGAGAGACACCAGTCAGTGTACAGATATCTCCCTGAGAGAGGGACTGAGAGACACCAGTCAGTGTACAGATATCTCACTGAGAGAGGGACTGAGAGACACCAGTCAGTGTACAGATATCTCCCTGAGAGAGAGAGAGGGACTGAGAGACACCAGTCAGTGTACAGATTATCACCCTGAGAGAGAGGGGACTGAGAGACACCAGTCAGTGTACAGATATCTCCCTGAGAGAGAGGGACTGAGAGACACCAGTCAGTGTACAGAATCCTCCCTGAGAGAGAGGGACTGAGAGACACCAGTCAGTGTACAGATATCTCCCTGAGAGAGAGAGAGGGACTGAGAGACACCAGTCAGTGTACAGATATCTCCCTGAGAGAGAGAGGGACTGAGAGACACCAGTCAGTGTACAGATATCTCCCTGAGAGAGAGAGCGACTGAGAGACACGAGTCAGTGTACAGATATCTCCCTGAGAGAGAGACAGGACTGAGAGACACCAGTCAGTGTACAGATATCTCCCTGAGAGAGAGAGGGGACTGAGAGACACCAGTCAGTGTACAGATATCTCCCTGAGAGAGAGAGAGGGAATGAGAGACAACAGTCAGTGTACAGATATCTCCCTGAGAGAGAGAGGGACTGAGAGACACCAGTCAGTGTACAGATATCTCCCTGAGAGAGAGAGAGAGGACTGAGAGACACCAGTCAGTGTATACAGATATCTCCCTGAGAGAGAGAGGGACTGAGAGACACCAGTCAGTGTACAGATATCTCCCAGAGAGAGGGGACTGAGAGACACCAGTCAGTGTACAGATATCTCCCTGAGTGAGAAAGGCGACTGAGAGACACCAGTGTACAGATATCTCCCTGAGAGAGAGAGGGGACTGAGAGACACCAGTCAGTGTACAGATATCTCCCTGAGAGAGAGAGGGACTGAGAGACACCAGTCAGTGTACAGATATCTCCCTGAGAGAGAGAGGGTCTGAGAGACACCAGTCAGTGTACAGATATCTCCCTGAGATAGATAGGGGACTGAGAGACACCAGTCAGTGTACAGATATCTCCCTGAGAGAGAGGGGACTGAGAGACACCAGTCAGTGTACAGATATCTCCCTGAGAGAGGGGACTGAGAGACACCAGTCAGTGTACAGATATCTCCCTGAGAGAGAGAGAGGGGACTGAGAGACACCAGTCAGTGTACAGATATCTCCCTGAGAGAGAGCGAGGGGACTGAGACACCAGTCAGTGTACAGATATCTCCCTGAGAGAGAGGGGACTGAGAGACACCAGTCAGTGTACAGATATCTCCCTGAGAGAGAGCGAGGGGACTGAGACACCAGTCAGTGTACAGATATCTCCCTGAGAGAGAGCGAGGGGACTGAGACACCAGTCAGTGTACAGATATCTCCCTGAGAGAGAGAGAGGGACTGAGAGACACAAGTCAATGTACAGATATCTCCCTGAGAGAGACAGGGGACTGAGAGACACCAGTCAGTGTACAGATATCTCCCTGAGAGAGAGAGGGGACTGAGAGACACCAGTCAGTGTACAGATATCTCCCTGAGAGAGAGAGGGGACTGAGAGACACCAGTCAGTGTACAGATATCTCCCTGAGAGAGAGAGGGGACTGAGAGACACCAGTCAGTGTACAGATATCTCCCTGAGAGAGAGAGGGACTGAGAGACACCAGTCAGTGTACAGATATCTCCCTGAGAGAGAGAGGGACTGAAAGACACCAGTCAATGTACAGATATCTCCCTGAGAGAGAGAGGAGACTCAGAGACACCAGTCAGTGTACAGATATCTCCCTGAGAGAGAAAGGGGACTGAGAGACACCAGTCAGTGTACAGATATCTCCCTGAGAGAGAGAGGGGACTGAGAGACACCAGTCAGTGTACAGATATCTCCCTGAGAGAGAGAGGGGACTGAGAGACACCAGTCAGTGTACAGATATCTCCCTGAGAGAGAGAGGGACTGAGAGAAACCAGTCAGTGTACAGATATCTCCCTGAGAAAGAGGGACTGAGAGACACCAGTCAGTGTACAGATATCTCCCTGAGAAAGAGGGACTGAGAGACACCAGTCAGTGTACAGATATCTCCCTGAGAGAGGGACTGAGAGACACCAGTCAGTGTTCAGATATCTCCCTGAGAGAGGGACTGAGAGACACCAGTCAGTGTACAGATATCACCCTGAGAGAGAGGGGGGACTGAGAGACACCAGTCAGTGTACAGATATCTCCCTGAGAGAGAGAGGGGACTGAGAGACACCAGTCAGTGTACAGATATCTCCCTGAGAGAGCGGGGACTGAGAGACACCAGTCAGTGTACAGATATCTCCCTGAGAGAGCGGGGACTGAGAGACACCAGTCAGTGTACAGATATCTCCCTGAGAGAGAGTGGGACTGAGAGACACCATTTAGTGTACAGATATCTCCCTGAGAGAGAGAGGACTGAGAGACACCAGTCAGTGTACAGATATCTCCCTGAGAGAGAGAGAGGGGACTGAGAGACACCAGTCAGTGTACAGATATCTCCCTGAGAGAGAGAGGGGACTGAGAGACACCAGTCAGTGTACAGATATATACCTGAGAGAGAGAGGGGACTGAGAGACACCAGTCAGTGTACAGATATCTCCCTGAGAGAGAGGGACTGAGAGACACCAGTCAGTGTACAGATATCTCCCTCAGAGAGAGAGAGGGACTGAGAGTCACCAGTCAGTGTACAGATATCTGCCTGAGAGAGAGAGGGGACTGAGAGACACCAGTCAGTGTACAGATATCTCCCTGAGAGAGAGGGACTGAGAGACACCAGTCAGTGTACAGATATCTCCCTCAGAGAGAGAGAGGGACTGAGAGACACCAGTCAGTGTACAGATATCTCCCTGAGAGAGAGAGGGGACTGAGAGACACCAGTCAGTGTACAGATATCTCCCTGAGAGAGAGAGAGGGACTGAGAGACACCAGTCAGTGTACAGATATCTCCCTGAGAGAGAGGGACTGAGAGACACCAGTCAGTGTACAGATATCTCCCTGAGAGAGAGAGGGGCCTGAGAGACACCAGTCAGTGTACAGATATCTCTCTGAGAGATGGAGGACTGAGAGACACCAGTCAGTGTACAGATATCTCCCTGAGAGAGAGGGGACTGAGAGACACCAGTCAGTGTACAGATATCTCCCTGAGAGAGAGAGGGGACTCAGAGACACCAGTCAGTGTACAGATATCTCCCTGAGAGAGAGGGGACTGTGAGACACCAGTCAGTGTACAGATATCTCCCTGAGAGAGAGAGGGGACTGAGATACACCAGTCAGTGTACAGATATCTCCCTGAGAGTGAGGGACTGAGAGACACCAGTCAGTGTACAGATATCTCCTTGAGAGAGAGGGACTGAGAGACACCAGTCAGTGTACAGATATCTCCCTGAGAGAGAGAGAGGGACTGAGAGACACCAGTCAGTGTACAGGTATCTCCCTGAGAGAGAGAGGGACTGAGAGACACCAGTCAGTGTACAGATATCTCCCTGAGAGAGAGAGGGACTGAGAGACACCAGTCAGTGTACAGATATCTCCCTGAGAGAGAGAGAGGACTGAGAGACACCAGTCAGTGTACAGATATCTCCCTGAGAGAGAGGGGACTGAGAGACACCAGTCAGTGTACAGATATCTCCCTGAGAGAGAGAGAGGGACTGAGAGACACCAGTCAGTGTACAGATATCTCCCTGAGAGAGAGCGAGGGACTGAGAGACACCAGTCAGTGTACAGATATCTCCCTGAGAGAGAGAGGGACTGAGAGACACCAGTCAGTGTACAGATATCTCCCTGAGAGAGTGCGAGGGACTGAGAGACACCAGTCAGTGTACAGATATCTCCCTGGGAGAGAGAGAGGGGACTGAGAGACATCAGTCAGTGTACAGATATCTCCCTGAGAGAGAGAGGGGCCTGAGAGACACCAGTCAGTGTACAGATATCTCCCTGAGAGAGAGAGGGAACTGAGAGACACCAGTCAGTGTACAGATATCTCCCTGAGAGGGAGAGGGGACTGAGAGACACCAGTCAGTGTGCAGATATCTCCCTGAGAGAGGGAGAGACTGAGAGACACCAGTCAGTGTACAGATATCTCCCTGAGAGAGAGAGGGGACTGAGAGACACCAGTCAGTGTACAGATATCTCCCTGAGAGAGAGGGGACTGTGAGACACAAGTCAGTGTACAGATATCTCCCTGAGAGAGAGAGGGGACTGAGAGACACCAGTCAGTGTACAGATATCTCCCTGAGAGAGAGAGGGACTGAGAGACACCAGTCAGTGTACAGATATCTCCCTGAGAGAGGGACTGAGAGACACCAGTCAGTGTACAGATATCTCACTGAGAGAGGGACTGAGAGACACCAGTCAGTGTACAGATATCTCCCTGAGAGAGACAGAGGGACTGAGAGACACCAGTCAGTGTACAGATATCTCCCTGAGAGAGAGAGGGGACTGAGAGACACCAGTCAGTGTACAGATATCTCCCTGAGAGAGAGAGGGACAGAGAGACACCAGTCAGTGTACAGATATCTCCCTGAGAGAGAGAGAGAGGACTGAGAGACACCAGTCAGTGTACAGATATCTCCCTGAGAGAGAGAGAGAGGACTGAGAGACACCAGTCAGTGTACAGATATCTCCCTGAGAGAGAGAGGGACTGAGAGACACCAGTCAGTGTACAGATATCTCCCTGAGAGAGAGGGACTGAGAGACACCAGTCAGTGTACAGATATCTCCCTGAGAGAGAGAGAGGGACTGAGAGACACCAGTCAGTGTACAGATATCTCCCTGAGAGACAGAGGGACTATGAGACACCAGTCAGTGTACAGATATCTCCATGAGAGAGAGAGGGGACTGAGAGACACCAGTCAGTGTACAGATATCTCCCTGAGAGAGAGGGGACTGAGAGACACCAGTCAGTTTACAGATATCTCCCTGAGAGAGAGCGAGGGGACTGAGAGACACCAGTCAGTGTACAGATATCTCCCGGAGAGAGAGGGGACTGAGAGACACCAGTCAATGTACAGATATCTCCCTGAGAGAGAGAGAGGGACTGAGAGACACCAGTCAGTGTACAGATATCACCCTGAGAGAGAGAGAGAGGGACTGAGAGACACCAGTCAGTGTACAGATATCTCCCTGAGAGAGAGAGGGGACTGAGAGACACCAGTCAGTGTACAGATATCTCCCTGAGAGAGAGAGAGGGGGTACTGAGAGACACCAGTCAGTGTACAGATATCTCCCTGAGAGAGAGGGACTGAGAGACACCAGTCAGTGTTCAGATATCTCCCTGAGAGAGAGGGGACTGAGAGACACCAGTCAGTTTACAGATCTCTCCCTGAGAGAGAGCGAGGGGACTGAGAGACACCAGTCAGTGTACAGATATCTCCCGGAGAGAGAGGGGACTGAGAGACACCAGTCAATGTACAGATATCTCCCTGAGAGAGAGAGAGGGACTGAGAGACACCAGTCAGTGTACAGATATCACCCTGAGAGAGAGAGAGAGGGACTGAGAGACACCAGTCAGTGTACAGATATCTCCCTGAGAGAGAGAGAGGGACTGAGAGACACCAGTCAGTGTACAGATATCTCCCTGAGAGAGAGCGAGGGACTGAGAGACACCAGTCAGTGTACAGATATCTCCCTGAGAGAGAGAGAGGACTGAGAGACACCAGTCAATGTACAGACATCTCCCTGAGAGAGAGGGGACTGAGAGACACCAGACAGTGTACAGACATCTCCCTGAGAGAGAGAGGGACTGAGAGACACCAGTCAGTGTACAGATATCTCCCTGAGAGAGAGGGGACTGAGAGACACCAGTCAGTGTACAGATATCTCCCTGAGAGAGAGAAAGGGGACTGAGAGACACCAGTGTACAGATATCTCCCTGAGAGAGAGAGAGGGACTGAGAGACACCAGTCAGTGTACAGATATCTCCCTGAGAGAGAGAGGGACTGAGAGACACCAGTCAGTGTACAGATATCTCCCAGAGAGAGGGGACTGAGAGACACCAGTCAGTGTACAGATATCTCCCTGAGAGAGAAAGGGGACTGAGAGACACCAGTGTACAGATATCTCCCTGAGAGAGATAGTGGACTGAGAGACACCAGTCAGTGTACAGATATCTCCCTGAGAGAGAGAGGGTCTGAGAGACACCAGTCAGTGTACAGATATCTCCCTGAGATAGATAGGGGACTGAGAGACACCAGTCAGTGTACAGATATCTCCCTGAGAGAGAGGGGACTGAGAGACACCAGTCAGTGTACAGATATCTCCCTGAGAGAGGGGACTGAGAGACACCAGTCAGTGTACAGATATCTCCCTGAGAGAGAGAGAGGGGACTGAGAGACACCAGTCAGTGTACAGATATCTCCCTGAGAGAGAGCGAGGGGACTGAGACACCAGTCAGTGTACAGATATCTCCCTGAGAGAGAGGGGACTGAGAGACACCAGTCAGTGTACAGATATCTCCCTGAGAGAGAGCGAGGGGACTGAGACACCAGTCAGTGTACAGATATCTCCCTGAGAGAGAGCGAGGGGACTGAGACACCAGTCAGTGTACAGATATCTCCCTGAGAGAGAGAGAGGGACTGAGAGGCACAAGTCAATGTACAGATATCTCCCTGAGAGAGACAGGGGACTGAGAGACACCAGTCAGTGTACAGATATCTCCCTGAGAGAGAGAGGGGACTGAGAGACACCAGTCAGTGTACAGATATCTCCCTGAGAGAGAGAGGGGACTGAGAGACACCAGTCAGTGTACAGATATCTCCCTGAGAGAGAGAGGGGACTGAGAGACACCAGTCAGTGTACAGATATCTCCCTGAGAGAGAGAGGGACTGAGAGACACCAGTCAGTGTACAGATATCTCCCTGAGAGAGAGAGGGACTGAACGACACCAGTCAGTGTACAGATATCTCCCTGAGACAGAGAGGGGACTCAGAGACACCAGTCAGTGTACAGATATCTCCCTGAGAGAGAAAGGGGACTGAGAGACACCAGTCAGTGTACAGATATCTCCCTGAGAGAGAGAGGGGACTGAGAGACACCAGTCAGTGTACAGATATCTCCCTGAGAGAGAGAGGGGACTGAGAGACACCAGTCAGTGTACAGATATCTCCCTGAGAGAGAGAGGGGACTGAGAGACACCAGTCAGTGTACAGATATCTCCCTGAGAGAGAGGGGACTGAGAGACACCAGTCAGTGTACAGATATCTCCCTGAGAGAGGGGACTGAGAGACACCAGTCAGTGTACAGATATCTCCCTGAGAGAGAGAGGGGACTGAGAGACACCAGTCAGTGTACAGATATCTCCCTGAGAGAGAGCGAGGGACTGAGAGACACCAGTCAGTGTACAGATATCTCCCTGAGAGAGAGAGAGGACTGAGAGACACCAGTCAATGTACAGACATCTCCCTGAGAGAGAGGGGACTGAGAGACACCAGACAGTGTACAGACATCTCCCTGAGAGAGAGAGGGACTGAGAGACACCAGTCAGTGTACAGATATCTCCCTGAGAGAGAGGGGACTGAGAGACACCAGTCAGTGTACAGATATCTCCCTGAGAGAGAGAAAGGGGACTGAGAGACACCAGTGTACAGATATCTCCCTGAGAGAGAGAGAGGGACTGAGAGACACCAGTCAGTGTACAGATATCTCCCTGAGAGAGAGAGGGACTGAGAGACACCAGTCAGTGTACAGATATCTCCCAGAGAGAGGGGACTGAGAGACACCAGTCAGTGTACAGATATCTCCCTGAGAGAGAAAGGGGACTGAGAGACACCAGTGTACAGATATCTCCCTGAGAGAGATAGTGGACTGAGAGACACCAGTCAGTGTACAGATATCTCCCTGAGAGAGAGAGGGTCTGAGAGACACCAGTCAGTGTACAGATATCTCCCTGAGATAGATAGGGGACTGAGAGACACCAGTCAGTGTACAGATATCTCCCTGAGAGAGAGGGGACTGAGAGACACCAGTCAGTGTACAGATATCTCCCTGAGAGAGGGGACTGAGAGACACCAGTCAGTGTACAGATATCTCCCTGAGAGAGAGAGAGGGGACTGAGAGACACCAGTCAGTGTACAGATATCTCCCTGAGAGAGAGCGAGGGGACTGAGACACCAGTCAGTGTACAGATATCTCCCTGAGAGAGAGGGGACTGAGAGACACCAGTCAGTGTACAGATATCTCCCTGAGAGAGAGCGAGGGGACTGAGACACCAGTCAGTGTACAGATATCTCCCTGAGAGAGAGCGAGGGGACTGAGACACCAGTCAGTGTACAGATATCTCCCTGAGAGAGAGAGAGGGACTGAGAGGCACAAGTCAATGTACAGATATCTCCCTGAGAGAGACAGGGGACTGAGAGACACCAGTCAGTATACAGATATCTCCCTGAGAGAGAGAGGGGACTGAGAGACACCAGTCACTGTACAGATATCTCCCTGAGAGAGAGAGGGGACTGAGAGACACCAGTCAGTGTACAGATATCTCCCTGAGAGAGAGAGGGGACTGAGAGACACCAGTCAGTGTACAGATATCTCCCTGAGAGAGAGAGGGACTGAGAGACACCAGTCAGTGTACAGATATCTCCCTGAGAGAGAGAGGGACTGAACGACACCAGTCAGTGTACAGATATCTCCCTGAGACAGAGAGGGGACTCAGAGACACCAGTCAGTGTACAGATATCTCCCTGAGAGAGAAAGGGGACTGAGAGACACCAGTCAGTGTACAGATATCTCCCTGAGAGAGAGAGGGGACTGAGAGACACCAGTCAGTGTACAGATATCTCCCTGAGAGAGAGAGGGGACTGAGAGACACCAGTCAATGTACAGATATCTCCCTGAGAGAGAGAGGGGACTGAGAGACACCAGTCAGTGTACAGATATCTCCCTGAGAGAGAGGGGACTGAGAGACACCAGTCAGTGTACAGATATCTCCCTGAGAGAGGGGACTGAGAGACACCAGTCAGTGTACAGATATCTCCCTGAGAGAGAGAGGGGACTGAGAGACACCAGTCAGTGTACAGATATCTCCCTGAGAGAAAGAGGGACTGAGGGACACCAGTCAGTGTACAGATATCTCCCTGAGAGAGAGCGAGGGGACTGAGATACACCAGTCAGTTTACAGATATCTCCCTGAGAGAGAGAGGGGACTGAGAGACACCAGTCAGTGTACAGATATCTCCCTGAGAGAGAGGGACTGAGAGACACCAGTCAGTGTACAGATATCTCCCTGAGAGAGAGCGAGGGGACTGAGACACCAGTCAGTGTACAGATATCTCCCTGAGAGAGAGGGGACTGAGAGACACCAGTCAGTGTACAGATATCTCCCTGAGAGAGAGAAAGGGGACTGAGAGACACCAGTGTACAGATATCTCCCTGAGAGAGAGAGAGGGACTGAGAGACACCAGTCAGTGTACAGATATCTCCCTGAGAGAGAGAGGGACTGAGAGACACCAGTCAGTGTACAGATATCTCCCAGAGAGAGGGGACTGAGAGACACCAGTCAGTGTACAGATATCTCCCTGAGAGAGAAAGGGGACTGAGAGACACCAGTGTACAGATATCTCCCTGAGAGAGATAGTGGACTGAGAGACACCAGTCAGTGTACAGATATCTCCCTGAGAGAGAGAGGGTCTGAGAGACACCAGTCAGTGTACAGATATCTCCCTGAGATAGATAGGGGACTGAGAGACACCAGTCAGTGTACAGATATCTCCCTGAGAGAGAGGGGACTGAGAGACACCAGTCAGTGTACAGATATCTCCCTGAGAGAGGGGACTGAGAGACACCAGTCAGTGTACAGATATCTCCCTGAGAGAGAGAGAGGGGACTGAGAGACACCAGTCAGTGTACAGATATCTCCCTGAGAGAGAGCGAGGGGACTGAGACACCAGTCAGTGTACAGATATCTCCCTGAGAGAGAGGGGACTGAGAGACACCAGTCAGTGTACAGATATCTCCCTGAGAGAGAGCGAGGGGACTGAGACACCAGTCAGTGTACAGATATCTCCCTGAGAGAGAGCGAGGGGACTGAGACACCAGTCAGTGTACAGATATCTCCCTGAGAGAGAGAGAGGGACTGAGAGGCACAAGTCAATGTACAGATATCTCCCTGAGAGAGACAGGGGACTGAGAGACACCAGTCAGTATACAGATATCTCCCTGAGAGAGAGAGGGGACTGAGAGACACCAGTCACTGTACAGATATCTCCCTGAGAGAGAGAGGGGACTGAGAGACACCAGTCAGTGTACAGATATCTCCCTGAGAGAGAGAGGGGACTGAGAGACACCAGTCAGTGTACAGATATCTCCCTGAGAGAGAGAGGGACTGAGAGACACCAGTCAGTGTACAGATATCTCCCTGAGAGAGAGAGGGACTGAACGACACCAGTCAGTGTACAGATATCTCCCTGAGACAGAGAGGGGACTCAGAGACACCAGTCAGTGTACAGATATCTCCCTGAGAGAGAAAGGGGACTGAGAGACACCAGTCAGTGTACAGATATCTCCCTGAGAGAGAGAGGGGACTGAGAGACACCAGTCAGTGTACAGATATCTCCCTGAGAGAGAGAGGGGACTGAGAGACACCAGTCAATGTACAGATATCTCCCTGAGAGAGAGAGGGGACTGAGAGACACCAGTCAGTGTACAGATATCTCCCTGAGAGAGAGGGGACTGAGAGACACCAGTCAGTGTACAGATATCTCCCTGAGAGAGGGGACTGAGAGACACCAGTCAGTGTACAGATATCTCCCTGAGAGAGAGAGGGGACTGAGAGACACCAGTCAGTGTACAGATATCTCCCTGAGAGAAAGAGGGACTGAGGGACACCAGTCAGTGTACAGATATCTCCCTGAGAGAGAGCGAGGGGACTGAGATACACCAGTCAGTTTACAGATATCTCCCTGAGAGAGAGAGGGGACTGAGAGACACCAGTCAGTGTACAGATATCTCCCTGAGAGAGAGGGACTGAGAGACACCAGTCAGTGTACAGATATCTCCCTGAGAGAGAGCGAGGGGACTGAGACACCAGTCAGTGTACAGATATCTCCCTGAGAGAGAGAGGGACTGAGAGACACCAGTCAGTGTACAGATATCTCCCTGAGAGAGAGCGAGGGGACTGAGACACCAGTCAGTGTACAGATATCTCCCTGAGAGAGAGCGAGGGGACTGAGACACCAGTCAGTGTACAGATATCTCCCTGAGAGAGAGAGAGGGACTGAGAGGCACAAGTCAATGTACAGATATCTCCCTGAGAGAGACATGGGACTGAGAGACACCAGTCAGTGTACAGATATCTCCCTGAGAGAGAGAGGGGACTGAGAGACACCAGTCAGTGTACAGATATCTCCCTGAGAGAGAGAGGGGACTGAGAGACACCAGTCAGTGTACAGATATCTCCCTGAGAGAGAGAGGGGACTGAGAGACACCAGTCAGTGTACAGATATCTCCCTGAGAGAGAGAGGGACTGAGAGACACCAGTCAGTGTACAGATATCTCCCTGAGAGAGAGAGGGGACTCAGAGACACCAGTCAGTGTACAGATATCTCCCTGAGAGAGAAAGGGGACTGAGAGACACCAGTCAGTGTACAGATATCTCCCTGAGAGAGAGAGGGGACTGAGAGACACCAGTCAGTGTACAGATATCTCCCTGAGAGAGAGAGGGGACTGAGAGACACCAGTCAGTGTACAGATATCTCCCTGAGAGAGAGAGGGGACTGAGAGACACCAGTCAGTGTACAGATATCTCCCTGAGAGAGAGGGGATTGAGAGACACCAGTCAGTGTACAGATATCTCCCTGAGAGAGGGGACTGAGAGACACCAGTCAGTGTACAGATATCTCCCTGAGAGAGAGAGGGGACTGAGAGACACCAGTCAGTGTACAGATATCTCCCTGAGAGAAAGAGGGACTGAGGGACACCAGTCAGTGTACAGATATCTCCCTGAGAGAGAGCGAGGGGACTGAGAGACACCAGTCAGTGTACAGATATCTCCCTGAGAGAAAGAGGGGACTGAGAGACACCAGTCAGTGTACAGATATCTCCCTGAGAGAGAGGGACTGAGAGACACCAGTCAGTGTACAGATATCTCCCTGAGAGAGAGCGAGGGGACTGAGACACCAGTCAGTGTACAGATATCTCCCTGAGAGAGAGAGGGACTGAGAGACACCAGTCAGTGTACAGATATCTCCCTGAGAGAGAGAGGGACTGAGAGACACCAGTCAGTGTACAGATATCTCCCTGAGAGAGAGAGGGGACTGAGACACCAGTCAGTGTACAGATATCTCCCTGAGAGAGAGCGAGGGGACTGAGAGACACCAGTCAGTGTACAGATATCTGCCTGAGAGAGAGAGGGGACTGAGAGACACCAGTCAGTGTACAGATATCTCCCTGAGAGAGAGGGACTGAGAGACACCAGTCAGTGTACAGATATCTCCCTGAGAGAGAGCGAGGGGACTGAGACACCAGTCAGTGTACAGATATCTCCCTGAGAGAGAGAGGGACTGAGAGACACCAGTCAGTGTACAGATATCTCCCTGAGAGCAAGGGGACTGAGACACCAGTCAGTGTACAGATATCTCCCTGAGAGAGAGCGAGGGGACTGAGACACCAGTCAGTGTACAGATATCTCCCTGAGAGAGAGAGGGACTGAGAGACACCAGTCAGTGTACAGATATCTCCCTGAGAGAGAGGGGACTGAGAGACACCAGTCAGTGTACAGATATCTCCCTGAGAGAGAGAGCGACTGAGAGACACCAGTCAGTGTACAGATATCTCCCTGAGAGAGAGAGGGGACTGAGAGACACCAGTCAGTGTACAGATATCTCCCTGAGAGAGAGGGACTGAGAGACACCAGTCAGTGTACAGATATCTCCCTGAGAGAGAGAGGGACTGAGAGACACCAGTCAGTGTACAGATATCTCCCTGAGAGAGAGAGGGGACTGAGACACCAGTCAGTGTACAGATATCTCCCTGAGAGAGAGCGAGGGGACTGAGAGACACCAGTCAGTGTACAGATATCTCCCTGAGAGAGAGAGAGGGACTGAGAGACACCAGTCTGTGTACAGATATCTCCCTGAGAGAGAGCGAGGGGACTGAGACACCAGTCAGTGTACAGATATCACCCTGAGAGAGAGAGAGAGGGACTGAGAGACACCAGTCAGTGTACAGATATCTCCCTGAGAGAGAGAGAGGGACTGAGAGACACCAGTCAATGTACAGATATCTCCCTGAGAGAGAGCGAGGGACTGAGAGACACCAGTCAGTGTACAGATATCTCCCTGAGAGAGAGAGAGGACTGAGAGACACCAGTCAATGTACAGACATCTCCCTGAGAGAGAGGGGACTGAGAGACACCAGACAGTGTACAGACATCTCCCTGAGAGAGAGAGGGACTGAGAGACACCAGTCAGTGTACAGATATCTCCCTGAGAGAGAGGGGACTGAGAGACACCAGTCAGTGTACAGATATCTCCCTGAGAGAGAGAAAGGGGACTGAGAGACACCAGTGTACAGATATCTCCCTGAGAGAGAGAGAGGGACTGAGAGACACCAGTCAGTGTACAGATATCTCCCTGAGAGAGAGAGGGACTGAGAGACACCAGTCAGTGTACAGATATCTCCCAGAGAGAGGGGACTGAGAGACACCAGTCAGTGTACAGATATCTCCCTGAGAGAGAAAGGGGACTGAGAGACACCAGTGTACAGATATCTCCCTGAGAGAGAGAGTGGACTGAGAGACACCAGTCAGTGTACAGATATCTCCCTGAGAGAGAGAGGGTCTGAGAGACACCAGTCAGTGTACAGATATCTCCCTGAGATAGATAGGGGACTGAGAGACACCAGTCAGTGTACAGATATCTCCCTGAGAGAGAGGGGACTGAGAGACACCAGTCAGTGTACAGATATCTCCCTGAGAGAGGGGACTGAGAGACACCAGTCAGTGTACAGATATCTCCCTGAGAGAGAGAGAGGGGACTGAGAGACACCAGTCAGTGTACAGATATCTCCCTGAGAGAGAGCGAGGGGACTGAGACACCAGTCAGTGTACAGATATCTCCCTGAGAGAGAGGGGACTGAGAGACACCAGTCAGTGTACAGATATCTCCCTGAGAGAGAGCGAGGGGACTGAGACACCAGTCAGTGTACAGATATCTCCCTGAGAGAGAGCGAGGGGACTGAGACACCAGTCAGTGTACAGATATCTCCCTGAGAGAGAGAGAGGGACTGAGAGGCACAAGTCAATGTACAGATATCTCCCTGAGAGAGACAGGGGACTGAGAGACACCAGTCAGTGTACAGATATCTCCCTGAGAGAGAGAGGGGACTGAGAGACACCAGTCAGTGTACAGATATCTCCCTGAGAGAGAGAGGGGACTGAGAGACACCAGTCAGTGTACAGATATCTCCCTGAGAGAGAGAGGGGACTGAGAGACACCAGTCAGTGTACAGATATCTCCCTGAGAGAGAGAGGGACTGAGAGACACCAGTCAGTGTACAGATATCTCCCTGAGAGAGAGAGGGACTGAACGACACCAGTCAGTGTACAGATATCTCCCTGAGAGAGAGAGGGGACTCAGAGACACCAGTCAGTGTACAGATATCTCCCTGAGAGAGAAAGGGGACTGAGAGACACCAGTCAGTGTACAGATATCTCCCTGAGAGAGAGAGGGGACTGAGAGACACCAGTCAGTGTACAGATATCTCCCTGAGAGAGAGAGGGGACTGAGAGACACCAGTCAGTGTACAGATATCTCCCTGAGAGAGAGAGGGGACTGAGAGACACCAGTCAGTGTACAGATATCTCCCTGAGAGAGAGGGGACTGAGAGACACCAGTCAGTGTACAGATATCTCCCTGAGAGAGGGGACTGAGAGACACCAGTCAGTGTACAGATATCTCCCTGAGAGAGAGAGGGGACTGAGAGACACCAGTCAGTGTACAGATATCTCCCTGAGAGAAAGAGGGACTGAGGGACACCAGTCAGTGTACAGATATCTCCCTGAGAGAGAGCGAGGGGACTGAGAGACACCAGTCAGTGTACAGATATCTCCCTGAGAGAGAGAGGGGACTGAGAGACACCAGTCAGTGTACAGATATCTCCCTGAGAGAGAGGGACTGAGAGACACCAGTCAGTGTACAGATATCTCCCTGAGAGAGAGCGAGGGGACTGAGACACCAGTCAGTGTACAGATATCTCCCTGAGAGAGAGAGGGACTGAGAGACACCAGTCAGTGTACAGATATCTCCCTGAGAGAGAGAGGGAGAGAGGGGACTGAGACACCAGTCAGTGTACAGATATCTCCCTGAGAGAGAGCGAGGGGACTGGAGAGACACCAGTCAGTGTACAGATATCTGCCTGAGAGAGAGAGGGGACTGAGAGACACCAGTCAGTGTACAGATATCTCCCTGAGAGAGAGGGACTGAGAGACACCAGTCAGTGTACAGATTTCTCCCTGAGAGAGAGCGAGGGGACTGAGACACCAGTCAGGTGTACAGATATCTCCCTGAGAGAGAGAGGGACTGAGAGACACCAGTCAGTGTACAGATATCTCCCTGAGAGCAAGGGGGACTGAGACACCAGTCAGTGTACAGATATCTCCCTGAGAGAGAGCGAGGGACTGAGAGACACCAGTCAGTGTACAGATATCTCCCTGAGAGAGAGAGAGGACTGAGAGGACACCAGTCAATGTACAGACATCTCCCTGAGAGAGAGGGGACTGAGAGACACCAGACAGTGTACAGACATCTCCCTGAGAGAGAGAGGGACTGAGAGACACCAGTCAGTGTACAGATATCTCCCTGAGAGAGAGGGGACTGAGAGACACCAGTCAGTGTACAGATATCTCCCTGAGAGAGAGAAAGGGGACTGAGAGACACCAGTGTACAGATATCTCCCTGAGAGAGAGAGAGGGACTGAGAGACACCAGTCAGTGTACAGATATCTCCCTGAGGGAGAGAGGGACTGAGAGACACCAGTCAGTGTACAGATATCTCCCAGAGAGAGAAAGGGGACTGAGAGGACACCAGTCAGTGTACAGATATCTCCCTGAGAGAGAAAGGGGACTGAGAGACACCAGTGTACAGATATCTCCCTGAGAGAGAGAGTGGACTGAGAGACACCAGTCAGTGTACAGATATCTCCCTGAGAGAGAGAGGGTCCTGAGAGACACCAGTCAGTGTACAGATATCTCCCTGAGATAGATAGGGGACTGAGAGACACCAGTCAGTGTACAGATATCTCCCTGAGAGAGAGGGGACTGAGAGACACCAGTCAGTGTACAGATATCTCCCTGAGAGAGGGGACTGAGAGACACCAGTCAGTGTACAGATATCTCCCTGAGAGAGAGAGAGGGGACTGAGAGACACAGTCAGTGTACAGATATCTCCCTGAGAGGAGAGCGAGGGGGACTGAGACACCAGTCAGTGTACAGATATCTCCCTGAGAGAGAGGGGACTGAGAGACACCAGTCAGTGTACAGATATCTCCCTGAGAGAGAGCGAGGGGACTGAGACACCAGTCAGTGTACAGATATCTCCCTGAGAGAGAGGCGAGGGGACTGAGACACCAGTCAGTGTACAGATATCTCCCTGAGAGAGGAGAGAGGGACTGAGAGGCACAAGTCAATGTACAGATATCTCCCTGAGAGAGACAGGGGACTGAGAGACACAGTCAGTGTACAGATATCTCCCTGAGAGAGAGAGGGGACTGAGAGACACCAGTCAGTGTACAGATATCTCCCTGAGAGAGAGAGGGTACTGAGAGGACACCAGTCAGTGTACAGATATCTCCCTGAGAGAGAGAGGGGACTGAGAGGACACCAGTCAGTGTACAGATATCTCCCTGAGAGAGAGAGGGACTGAGAGACACCAGTCAGTGTACAGATATCTCCCTGAGAGAGAGAGGGACCTGAACGACACCAGTCAGTGTACAGATATCTCCCTGAGAGAGAGAGGGGACTCAGAGACACCAGTCAGTGTACAGATATCTCCCTGAGAGAGAAAGGGGACTGAGAGACACCAGTCAGTGTACAGATATCTCCCTGAGAGAGAGAGGGGACTGAGAGACACCAGTCAGTGTACAGATATCTCCCTGAGAGAGAGAGGGGACTGAGAGACACCAGTCAGTGTACAGATATCTCCCTGAGAGAGAGAGGGGACTGAGAGACACCAGTCAGTGTACAGATATCTCCCTGAGAGAGAGGGGACTGAGAGACACCAGTCAGTGTACAGATATCTCCCTGAGAGAGGGACTGAGAGACACCAGTCAGTGTACAGATATCTCCCTGAGAGAGAGACGGGGACTGAGAGACACCAGTCAGTGTACAGATATCTCCCTGAGAGAAAGAGGGACTGAGGGACACCAGTCAGTGTACAGATATCTCCCTGAGAGAGAGCGAGGGGGACTGAGAGGACACCAGTCAGTGTACAGATATCTCCCTGAGAGAGAGAGGGGACTGAGAGACACCAGTCAGTGTACAGATATCTCCCTGAGAGAGAGGGACTGAGAGACACCAGTCAGTGTACAGATATCTCCCTGAGAGAGAGCGAGGGGACTGAGACACCAGTCAGTGTACAGATATCTCCCTGAGAGAGAGAGGGACTGAGAGACACCAGTCAGTGTACAGATATCTCCCTGAGAGAGAGAGGGGACTGAGACACCAGTCAGTGTACAGATATCTCCCTGAGAGAGAGCGAGGGGACTGAGAGGCACCAGTCAGTGTACAGATATCTGCCTGAGAGAGAGAGGGGACTGAGAGACACAGTCAGTGTACAGATATCTCCCTGAGAGAGAGGGACTGAGAGACACCAGTCAGTGTACAGATATCTCCCTGAGAGAGAGCGAGGGGACTGAGGACACCCAGTCAGTGTACAGATATCTCCCTGAGGAGAGAGAGGGACTGAGAGACACCAGTCAGTGTACAGATATCTCCCTGAGAGCAAGGGGACTGAGACACCAGTCAGTGTACAGATATCTCCCTGAGAGAGAGCGAGGGGGACTGAGACACCAGTCAGTGTACAGATATCTCCCTGAGAGAGAGAGGGACTGAGAGACACCAGTCAGTGTACAGATATCTCCCTGAGAGAGAGGGGACTGAGAGACACCAGTCAGTGTACAGATATCTCCCTGAGAGAGAGAGCGACTGAGAGACACCAGTCAGTGTACAGATATCTCCCTGAGAGAGAGAGGGGACTGAGAGGACACCAGTCAGTGTACAGATATCTCCCTGAGGAGAGGGGACTGAGAGACACCAGTCAGTGTACAGATATCTCCCTGAGAGAGAGAGGGGACTGAGAGACACCAGTCAGTGTACAGATATCTCCCTGAGAGAGAGAGGGGACTGAGACACCAGTCAGTGTACAGATATCTCCCTGAGAGAGAGCTGAGGGGACTGAGAGACACCAGTCAGTGTACAGATATCTCCCTGAGAGAGAGAGAGGGACTGAGAGACCACCAGTCAGTGTACAGATATCTCCCTGAGAGAGAGGGGACTGAGAGACACCAGTCAGTGTACAGATATCTCCCTGAGAGAGAGAGCGACTGAGAGGGACACCAGTCAGTGTACAGATATCTCCCTGAGAGAGAGAGGGGACTGAGAGACACCAGTCAGTGTACAGATATCTCCCTGAGAGAGAGAGAGGGACTGAGAGACACCAGTCAGTGTACAGATATCTCCCTGAGAGAGAGAGGGGACTGAGACACCAGTCAGTGTACAGATATCTCCCTGAGAGAGAGCGAGGGGACTGAGACACCAGTGTATCTCCCAAATCCAACCCTGATTTTGGGGTAAGCTCTTTCACAGGAGAGTAACATTTTCTGTGACCCTGAGTTCCTTCTCTTCCCCCAGCACCATCACTCCTCAGGTTATAGTCACCTTTGGACTGTCCGTGTGTAATTCAACCCACAGGGGACATGGGAGAAAGGGGGATAGGGGAAATGAGAGAGGGAGAGGCCTTGATGAGTGAGGCAGAGGGAGAGGGGAAGTGAGTGAGGCAGAGGGAGAGTGGAATTGATTGAGGCAGGAGAGGAGGTAGGTGGAGGCAGAGGGAGAGGGGAGGTGAGTGAGGAGGGAGGGGGAGGTGAGTGAGGCAGAAAGGAGGTAGGTGAGGCAGAGGGAGAGGGGAGGTGAGTGAGGCAGAGGGAGGGGGGAAGTGAGTGAGGCAGAGAGGAGGTAGGTGAGGCAGAGGGAGAGGGGAGGTGAGTGAGGCAGAGGGAAGGGGGAGGTGAGTGAGGCAGAGGGAGAGGGGAGGTGAGTGAGGCAGAGGGAGGGGGAGGTGAGTGAGGGAGAGGGAGAGGGAGAGGGGGAGGTGAGTGAGGCAGAGGGAGAGGGGGAGGTGAATGAGGCAGAGGGAGAGGGGGAGGTGAGTGATGGAGAGGGTCAGGGGAGGTGAGTGAGGCAGAGGGAGGGGGGAGGTGAGTGAGGCAGAGGGAGGGGGAGGTGAGTGAGGCAGAGTGAGGGGGGAGGTGAGGGAGGCAGAGGGAGGGGGAGGTGAGTGAGGCAGAGTGAGGGGGGAGGTGAGGGAGGCAGAGGGAGGGGGAGAGAGCGAGGCAGAGGGAGAGAGAGAGACAGAGAGAGACACAGAGAGAGAGAGAGAGAGAGACTCAGAGAGAGAGAGACAGAGACAGAGAGAGAGACAGAGAGAGAGACAGAGAGAGAGAGACAGAGGGAGAGACAGAGACAGAGAGAGAGACAGAGAGAGAGACAGAGAGAGCGAGGCAGAGGGAGAGAGGCAGAGAGAGACAGAGAGAGGCAGAGAGAGAGAGAGAGAGAGGCTGAGATTGAAGGGAGATGTTTGCCTGTGGGCAGAGTGTGATGGGAGAGAGAGAGAGGGAGCAAAGGGCACACAGTTACCAGGGGACCGAGAGGGTGAGTCAGAGAGAGAGACAGAGAGGGAGAGAGAGGGAGAGAGAGACAGAGAGAGAGAGGGAGACAGAGAGAGAGAGAGAGGGGAGACAGAGAGAGAGAAAGAGAGAGAGACAGAGAGGGAGAGAGAGGGAGACAGAGAGAGAGAGAGAGACAGAGAGGGAGAGAGAGGGAGACAGAGAGAGAGAGAGGGACAGTGAGAGAGAGATAGAGGCAGAGAGAGAGAAAGAGAGAGAGAAAGACAGAGAGAGCGAGGCAGAGGGAGAGAGGCAGATAGAGAGAGAGACAGAGAGAGAGAGAGACAGAGAGAGAGACAGAGAGAGAGACAGAGAGAGAGAGATAGACAGAGAGAGAGAGAGACAGAGAGATACACAGAGAGAGACAGAAATAGAGAGAGAGAGAGAGAGACAGAGAGAGAGAGACAGAGAGAGAGAGAGAGAGAGAGAGACAGAAAGAGAGAGAGACAGAAAGAGAGAGAGACAGAGAGAGAGAGAGACAGAGACAGAGAGAGAGAGAGAGACAGAGAGAGACAGAGAGAGAGAGACAGAGACAGAGAGAGAGAGAGAGAGAGAGACAGAGAGGGGGAGAGACAGAGAGAGAGAGAGAGAGAGGGAGAGAGAGAGAAACAGGGAGAGAGCGAGAGAGAGATTGAAAGGAGAAGATTTGCATCTGGGGCAGAGTGCGATGGGAGGAGAGATAGTTAGCGAGAGAGAGAGAGAGAGGGAGCAAAGAGCACACCAGCAGTCCGAGCTGGGGGGGAGAGAGAGAGAGAGAGAGAGAGAGAGCGGTTGTCACTCCGTTGTGGAAGGTGGGATCGGACTGTGCGTGTTGTTGTTGTTTTACACGGCTGTGGGGTTCTGTCCTGGCGATAGGGGCG